>JAPYMA010000890.1:0-103213 GCA_035041965.1 Anisakis pegreffii | reverse complement strand
AACGGGCATGAAAACATAAGAATATGAGAATTAAAACAAAAACAACCGGATAAGAACAAATCTTTGGCAAAAATCGACGAAAACAACAACAAAAAACAAATCTTAAAGTTCAAAAAAAAAAGAATTTTTAGCACAAATTCAGCCATAATCACAGTACAATTAAGCGTTATTGATAAATATGACAAAAAAATAAAACAGAACATTGCATCATAAAAACAAATCTTAATGAAACGTTACTCACTCAAATCATTTATGAATATGCACAAATGCATTGCATCGTTAATACTATTGGAATTATAAAATATCACTTTATATTTATATTTGCACAACAAATCTTTGGGATACAGCGACTTTCACGAATCATTTTTAGTTTACGATTACAATCTGGAATGGAGAAGAAGCCTTTTTAAGAGCTCTTGCACTGTTCTTCTTCGCATTAGTTTTGCTAATATGCTATAATTCAACCTGATTAGAATCCAAAAACGTCGCCCAGTTCATCAGAAAGCATTCTTTTGAAAAGAACGGTCCAATGGAAACCCGAATTACTAAACGAAAATCAAGTCAGTCAATTCAGTACAGCAAAGGCCTTGAAATCGAGTGAGATGAGAGGAAAATGAGATTAATAGTCTGGTTAAACGGTTGGCTGATAACAGAGTACTGCAATTCGTTTTAATGTGATTTTTCCGATAACAAATTGATTGTTCCTTTTCGGCACTTTAACTTACACTTACACCTCTTCTCATAATACATTTCCAAATTATAGGTAAGTTGCCGAGAAGGCTGCTGACAATATCAGTGAATCTATTGCATTCAGCTAATTGCTGCAGCAAGAATAAATTTCAGAAAAAAATAAAATTTATGACAACAATGATGATGACGATCGAGAAGTTGTCATCTATGAGTGTATAAGATAAGGCCAAACGAACGGCTTAACAACATTCTCATTCTGTGATCCTAACATATCCCTGAGAAGAAACTCGATCGGTGTTTCACCAACGAGTTTCACAAAGAAAAGTTGCTCGATCACTGTTGCACTGATTGTTCGTAGACTCGGTAATCGCAATAAAAGACGTCCAAAGCGACCAATCTAAAACTGAAATCATTTAAAAAGCTCATTCAATTTAAAGTGCTCTCCTGATTTATATCTATGAAATAATTAATATGTGAAACAGTTCATATTATTAAATCGATTTATCAGGGTGGTTCGATATAATTCATAATACCAGCTTTGGAGATGAAACAGACCATATGATATCCTGCGAAGTAATGTAATGGAACGCAACCATCATACTGTCCACTAAAATTAAAAAAACATACCTGTTGTTGACGTTGTGTTCTACAGTACTCTTCAAGAGCAGATTGCACCCTTTCTTGAATGCTTTCCACTCGTATTACATCATTCAAGCCACAGCAATCTGTAAACAATAAGAAAAGATTCATTCCATCAAAATATCAATATGCAGTCAATTGACGTGTACCGTTTCAACCAACACAAACTTCAGATTCATATGAAACAAACATGTATTTCAATGCAGTTACATGTGAAAACATTTTTATTTTTGAAATCGTTGTATATGCCACTGTTAGTACACATTCAAATTGGTCTGGTAGCAATATTGCATTAGCTTTTGCAGAATAACCACTCAAAATCGGTAACATCAGAAGATGAGTGCATAAGTCAATTGAAGCGGAAGTTTTGCATGATGATTTTCATTCGTATCATGAAGATTAATTTCTTAGGTGCTATGTCGTTAGGAGGGAAAGAGACGCAACCTGCTTGTTTATCAAGATAAATGTTTATTACATGGATTTCGCGTGGTTATTGTATAGCTCGAACCAATCATAAAATCTCAAGAATCTGCACGAAACGCTTTCATCAGCAAACAAACAACCTCATGTGATAAATTCCATGAGACATTAAGCATGTTCATGGAATTATATACGAAACGACCTATTTGTGCAAAGCAACTTAATAATGACTGAATATTTCGTAGCAAAGTACGAACTCATGAACGCAGTCTGTCACAGGGTCCGTGAGGATAACGGTAAGAAATGCATAAATCTTAATTAAGAGCGATGATATAAATGTATTATTATGAAGTTTATGGATTGTTTAAAATTTACAATTTTCATAAAAGATTCTCTTTCAAAATCTCATTTGTTTTCATAAAATTCACCTGTTTCATTCAAGTAGATTTTATGAAAACAGGTATGGACGAAATGGTTCGTTTCGGAAATATAAGATCATCTATAACGGATTGAAAGAGATTTCGCTAGGACAGATAAGAAGAACGCGAATTCAATCCCTATAAATGAATGGATGCTGCTGAAATGGGTTGCTTCATTTTTTGTTGGATTGAACCCAGCAGACAGCTACAACAAATGGTCGTTAATAATGTTTGAAGTGAGATGAAAAAGATGCAGCTGAAGCAATGTGAATGAAGAATGGTTATTGTGTTAATGCTAGCAACCGATTGTACGAACAAGAACATGACAAACGCGGCTGTTATTAGGTGTTTATTATTATTTAGTAATATAACTTAATATCATAATGAGATGGCAATCTAATCGAATTGTTTATGGTGTTTTCTTCTAGTCAATCATCAATCACCTCTTAACATTTTATCAACGTCCATACATCATTCATGCTGACCTGTACTCGTACTGTTTCTTCTTCATATATACCTCATAATGAACATTATTATATTGTTTTCACGATTTCATTAGCACACAAAAAACATTAATAGTTGATCGCTTACGATCAACTATTATATATACATCAACTATTATGCTATTATATAGTATAAATTTCGGTACTGAATTCCTACAAAGAAATCTTCCAAATGATTGTGTCTGCAGGTCAAGCTAAATGAAACAAATGGTAATTGTTTATCTCGGAATGTGTTGAATATTTCAAAAATAAAACAAGGCGGTGTCAGAACAAAGTGATAAGAGGCTAGAGTCAAGTAAATGATTCGATGTTTTGAAGCGTACTACGTGAGAAGACAGCTGAAAGGTGAATACATGAAGTGATCACTAAAATGATGTAACAGTCGACTAGAACGATCGCCTAAAAGTTAAATTCTGATCACTGAGTAGTAATCAGTCCATTTGAAGTATAAGAGCATAGCAAGTGAATTGTAAGACAACTTCGAAGTAACCAATCAGTACCATAAGTGATTATTCTATTACCTGAATTTCAAGCAAGCATTTCATTTCAATTTCATCGATTCACAGTCAGACGGTGATAATTTACGAGAATATTTGTTCTGAACATTGTTATTTGTGTGTCAAATGAACGAATATCTCGAGCTTTCTGTCCATGATAATTTTTGGTGAATGTATTTCTGCTGATCCCACTATTTTAAGCGTGTGATTGCAGACTGAACCCTGAGGCTACATGCATGCGTGCATTCATTTGCATACATGAATGTGAGCTTGCAAATAAGATTATCCATTCGTTTACTCAAATTATAACTCAGTACAGACTACGCCTATGCTACCCACGTCCGCCTCCATAACAGAACAACCTGCTGCTACAAATGCCACATATGTCGTCAAAAATGAGTCATCTTTAGCGTTCGTAGAGTCATGCATCATTCTGCGTTTGTTCTTTGATATTATCCAAACACTCATCACTAACGTATCGACTTTATTATTCTTCTCACAATCAGTGCGCGATCATACACATTTTGCAATCAAGCTGTTGTTAATACCTCAATTAGGGATGAAACGAAAGTATCATGATTCAAGTATATATGATATTGGCAAAAATTGTTCGCATCGATAAAGTGAGCAACGTGAATGAACAATGCAATCAGAAAGTACTGAAGGGAAAAAGGCCGGCAGTAAGTAGAGACTGATTAGAATCGCTGAATGATGATGACAATTTAATTTTTTGCGCGATTCAGATCATCATGAATCAGAAGATGAGATTAAAAATACATTGAGAGTGGAAGACATGAATCAATGCATCCTCTCATCGACAATATGTCATCGATGTTCCGATGATCCCATTCAGAAACGAATAATTAATTCGCTTATTTCAAATTGAATCGTTAAATATGAAGTGAACGCAAACATGTCATCGAGAGGTGGTGTTGTTTTGGCTCGTAGCATTATGACCCAATTATTTTTCGAGACAATACCCTTTCACTCTATTTTTGGGCCTTTCACCTTTACACACTACAGTCTTTACTGATCCAGGGCGCTGAGCTGTCAATCGAAATCGAATTCATATCATGTCATTACTTATTGGCTCAAACAATTATATATATATATGTGCATTTGTCGAATAAATTTATCTGATTCCAATCTCAAACTTCTATTGAACGAATGAATTTTGTTTCAGAAAAGAATGAATTAGATTCCTAAGTCTTTCATTTACAAAGAAAAAAAAATTACCCGCACTGAAAAGGATTACCGCCTTCAAACAACTGACTTCAGCAGAATCCATATGGAGTGATTTAAGTCGTTCCACTTGACCCTGCAGAAGGAGTCAATCAATTAATCAATCAATTGCAGACTGATGAAGCAATGAATTGCTACCTGAAAAACCCGAATGCGATCCATAAAGATGACCAAGCGATCAGGCGGTAACGGCGAGGCTGAGTGAAGACCGGATGCGGCTAGCAAAGGTGCCGCATGTATGGGCATACCGAATTGTGCAGCATTCACCACAAAAAGTTCAGCCCAACTCGCTCGTAAAAGTGTTAGCTGTAAGATGATTGAGATTAATTAGAGAACAATATTGAATGCCTTAAATCTGACTATGTTTTGCAACGGTGAATGATCAGCGACACTTATTAGCAATAAGCAATGGAAGAGGAAGCATACATGAAAGTTTGAATAACGACCGAGAGATTCATTCACATTTTCAATTTCAGATAACATCGAGAAATAAGATTATCGGAAGCGGTTTAGTCACAAATAGTTTTCGAAGAGGTATTAACTTCAATAACCTGATCGTTTTCAGTGAGTTCACTGAAGAAGGGTATGCTTTTTGCCCATTCGACAGCAGAGAAGAGCAGTTTGGCACCGAATTCGTAAATATTGTCAATGCCCATAACATTTGAGGAACCTTGGAATTAATTATCATTCATTCGCTCATAATCATCTCGACGAAGCGTCAAAGGAAAATCATTTGTACAAATGAAAGTATTGCATAGCTGAATGTTAAACACTGAAAAATGATTTTTGAATATTTTTTAAAAAGTGGCAAGTAATCACTCATCGAAATTTGGATCACAATTTTTAGTGAAGATTAAGAGAGGAGAAATAAAAAGTGGTAAATTATAAGCTCAAACGATACAATTGGTCGGAGCATATGGCTCAGCGCGAACCAAATGCGAGATAACATTCGAGAAATGCGATGCTGAAGATGCATTCATGCCTAACAAATTATCCCCAAAGATCATTGCCGATGCATAAGGATGCTGCGAGTTTGGTGGTATTCGTCCACGTTGTACAGCTGATATGAAACAATAAACAATTCAAAATATATACAAGCTTCTTCAAGCAATTTTTACAAGCTAGCAATCTGATTCTATTTCTTCAATGAATTCAGTATCACACTATTTACGTTTCGATATTCACTCGCATCCATTGTTAACACATCTCATCTCTGCATTAATAAGAGAAATTGAGAGTGACTTTATATGCTACTACTTTATATTTTATATTCAAATACAACATCTCTGAAATAGTAACCGCTGAATTATTATTCAAGCGATTGATGCTCAATCAAGCAATCAGTATAACAATAATGATATTCTATTGCTTTATTCGCATGGCCATTTCGAGTGATGATTATGAACCAGTATGATCAAAAATTATAATCACGCTCAAAGCAACCTTCTTTACGCATTCCCATTTTTTCACACTTTTTTAGTCGACAATATTGACATTGATTTCGATGATTTACATCGACAGGACAATTTTTGGAACCCCTACATGTGTAGCTGAGACTTCGACGTATAGACCTGTAATAGAAGATCAAATCTGAATTGATTCGATAATACGGCTGCTCTTAGTTATTGCAGTCTGATGTCATTCGTTGAAACAAAAGGTAATATCTAATGAATATGAGATTTTCTGAAGCAAAAAAATGCAACGACTGATCCGTTTCGTACAATGATAGAGGTAAATTCTTGGCGCAATTTCATTGTAACAACAATGTGAACGCTTCTTGCAAGATCAAGGGAATAGAAAGAACACATAACAGATATAAATTTTCAGCAGCCAATATAATATTCATATCCGAGTGATGACAATCTCTTTTCAAAGCTATGACAAGAAATGGCTAGATAAACAACCTTTTGAAAAAAGATTTGCATCCTTCGCATGAAAACTGTCCGTAATGTTTACCACTCGATTTATCACCACAAACAACACATTCTGTGCCTAATAACAGTTTATCATTGTCTGTATTTGCACTTCGAGCCGTACTACCGGATGCCGCACCACAGTCTGAGCTGCTTGCACCGGACGGTGATGGTGATTCCTTTGAAGATGCATTCATTTTGCATACTATTCGAGCACGTCATATGATTGCTTAGCATGAATAATTTTTCATTTAAAAAATCACTCAACTCGGCAGCAAGTTAATTATGTTTCACACTTGCATAATATCTATTCAGGTGTGGCAAGCAAAAAACTTTTTTTTGGTGCAATTTCGGTGAAGGTAAACTGAAGTTGAAACACGATCATGACATGAAATAAATATTAATGACATTTGAGAGCTGAACTTGAAAAGTCCAAGGACTCATACATAATGGGGTTATTTTTTGCGCGGATACTGAAAATTCATAAACTGGCCAGTTATCAATCAAATTTCTGCATTTGTTAATGAATTTTTCCAGTTCAATATACAAAAGAGGCTTATTAAGAAAACAATGATTGTTATTGTTCTTTATTAGCGTACCGTATGCAAATTAATGAACTAAAAAAATTGGAATGTTGAACGGCAAAATGAATGAATGTATATGCTTATGCAAACGATAGTCATTCAAGTATGATACTTTGTGTCTAGTAATCAATATAGGAACAGCTGTCATTTGAGCACAAAAGCAAGCACTAGAATGGCGCAAAAAGCAATCGTACTTTCTGATTAATTTCAAAGTAACTCTTTATTGAGAAGCACTCAAATGCTCAACAACAACAACATCTCAGCAAATGATGCAATTTGAAATCGAGATTGCCAAGAAGACAGCATGATTATAAGATGAAATCGCTGGATGACTGTAACAGAGGCATTCGTGAAAAACATATTGTGAATAAATAAATGAGAATCTACCTGAACAG
The DNA here is from genome assembly GCA_035041965.1 of Anisakis pegreffii. Classification (NCBI taxonomy): domain Eukaryota; kingdom Metazoa; phylum Nematoda; class Chromadorea; order Rhabditida; family Anisakidae; genus Anisakis; species Anisakis pegreffii. The sequence goes on along the minus strand of JAPYMA010000890.1, from coordinate 95,911 downwards.
AAATATCTGCACCGGTGGAATTCGATGCTGCATCGATCCATGAAGAGCTCACAACTGGAAGACATGTTTCCCGAGGCAGAATATGATCTTCGGGTTTCCATTTCTCCTCCTTCATAACACAATCTCAATCAGGCAAGCAATTCAGTAGCAGTCGTAAAGTAATCAGACACCGATGGATTGGCTCTCAGCCAATGAGCTTAGTCTTGCGGGGCGTGACTAACGAGTTGTGTTGCAATAAGAAGAAAGCGCATTCGATAAAAATAAACTGGCTTGAAAGCCGTTCGTTTGTTCTCGATTATTATTATTGTGGCTGCTGCAATATGACTTTATTGATTTCACTCACTACCGTAATCAGAGCATACATTCAAATGATTTCTTTAAAGATATTACATGATCACTGATGATAATTGTTCGTTTATAGCCGTTACAGTACACTCAGACGAAATATTACTGCAACACATCAGTCTGATCCTCATCAATCAGTGATCCCTTTCACAGCGATCAAATAACTTCCTTCGCAGGGTATCAATTTGAACAGAGTCAAATCACCAGCAAACAATCACGATTACATCAAAGCATTGGTTGGCATTAACACGCCAATCGCTAATAAGCTATTTAAGAGGCTAATTTTTTTTATTACTTCATTATTTATTTTTTAAAGCGAAACTCATTAACGGTAATTTCCGCTGAACTTATTTTTCAATTCAATGTTTTTTTTTGTTAGCGTTTTAATGAGTCAAATTTTTTCTCGTGTAGTAATATGCTTATCAAAACATGAATGGTTCGTAAATGGTCTCCTCCCACCTTACAATCACCTTCAAACAAATCTCTATTACGCCTGATACAATCCGAACCATAATCTCGCTCCTACTACAGCTGGACACTGCTCAGCTGTCCAAGATTGCTCGAATTACAACTCATCGACACACTTCAAACTAACTTCATCGAATATAAATTCTGACGTCACTTTTCGATGCGCTTTATTTTTGTGCTCATTCTTGTCTTCGTTCGAGAGATTAGTGTTTATAATTCGTTATGACTAGTCGGTATCCGTCCTCCAGGATCTTTTTGAGGATCACATCTGTTATTACCGCTTACCTTATATGTGACTAGTCAAGCATTTTAAAACATTGTTGAATAATGCTTTGAAAGGTAAATGCAATCAACATTAACTTTTAATCGCACAGAATTCTCAATTTCCCTTCCAGGGTAAATTCCTAGACTGTTATACATAACGGAGTTTGATTCATTTCAAGTAAATCCCCGATTAATTTTCACCGCATTCCTGAATGGGGAATCTGACTGTGCTACTGGCATTGTATCTAAGCACTCGACTGAATTATCTGATAGTCCACTTAAATTTTTCAAGTCCTTAAACAAGCTGTCACCAATCATTGATATTTATGTTTGATCATGATCAAAAGTGATGCAGATCTTACAAAGATCTACACACATTGCCTTTCTAAATGTTACATATTCGTAACAACGTCGGATGTGTGATTAGTGATGCTGAGTCGCCTCTCAGAAACATTTAGTCAAGGAACTCAGCTTATCTAGTTATCTCCAAAAGTTGTTAAATATTAACGAAGGTCATACTAAAGCGAGAAGATTTGACAAATCGACTGCAAATTTTGAAGGACAATTTGAAATTAGTTGGATGGCGATAGCGATCAACGAACTGATTTGGCTGATTAAATTATTTGCAGACGCTATCGCTACTTTTTTCAATCATCAACTTTATCAGTGGAGAAATTTTCAGTAGTTTCTCGTCAACGGTGTTTTTAACTTTCATCGAAACAAAAATATTTTTTAATGGATTAGCTTCTAATGAAGCTGACTTTTTTGTTTAGCATACCCATCAATCTATCACTGCAATTAACTAACTGCGTTCATATCGAAAACAGTCAGTTGAACAGCAATAATTCATAACGTAAAAGTGATAATAATGAGAACAACACTGAACTTGCGATATTGAAGGCTCAATCAAAACTGAATTTGCACAAAGAAAATTGTTTGAAAGCAAGTATTAATGCTATTATTATCAAAACAATTGGACAGAATGAGATAAATTATCGAAGATTGGTGAATTCAGTTTTGACTGAATGGTAATGAAATTGTGAGTTGGGATCAAACGATTTGTGGTAAGACAAAGAAAATATTGAAAAAGCAATTAATGATGAGATCAAACAGCCCATGGTAATGAGAGAGATTCGACGGGTAAAGATCATTAGTCTGTTTGTTAGCAGAAATCGATAAATGAAAACGGATAAATGAAAATTCATTAATCATCGCGTTCAAAATTCTGTTTCTTAGCTAATAAACTAACATTATTATTACTATCAAAAATTCACACAACAGTAATTGCGTTCGTTAGAAAGAGGTGGATGTGATATGATGTAATAAGTGATTGAATGTAGCTGATATCTGATCATAATGAGATATGTTAATTGAACATTCCGTCGAATATGCGCAATGCTTAAGCATACCAACAGACAACCGTATGCACTTTCCACCCTATGGATGCCAGCCAGCGATCAGAAATCTCTTTTTAACTGCAACGCAGTTTTATTTTTATTTTTCATGTGAATTGAGATCTATGCAAATAAGCTAACAGCGTAACTTCGTAGAATAAAATTACCAGCAATAAATTTATTTGAGACTTCTGCTTGAAGTTTAGCCAGCACATGAATTTGAGCTTCTTGTCGATGAAAATGACACAGAGTACTTAGTGATACAGAAGGATAACTTAAAAGAGCAAAAGAGTTCAAATGAAACATTCAATTTTGATAACCAATGATAAAATGATCGGTTAATTGCGTCATCTAAAAATAAAATGAAATAATGAGAATATATAATCAGGAATTTTAATTGATTAAATTTTGATGTCTTCACGTGTGTGTTCATGTGTCCAGTTTATTGGTTTTCATTGATGGCAATGAACTAAAACGGAGAGATAAATTTGAATGAAGAAACGCATTGATATGATTGAGATGAAGGATGAACAGCGAAATTCAAACGTTCATCTTCACATGTTCATCATCATTGTAAATATCATTTTCCCACTTTCAAACGTCACATTTCCACTCGGATGACTAACGTTAAACCTTCCTTAATTCGCTTGAATCATGATTCTTCAAGCAGGGGAGCAGCGTACTTTAATCATCTATTGTCTCATAATTCGCGAAAAGTGATTTCAAAACGAAAAAAAAAGAAAATAAAATGACTTGAGATGTGCATCAGCTGTTGCGGCTCATGGCTACTCTCATAACGAAACAACAATCCATGAAACTTATTGTCGACAACAGCACGCATTAATCAATGTACAACACTGGAACATGCAAAGTATCAATCAAACGATTCTATTCCAACATCAAATATCGAAAGTCATAGTTGTTTCACTGACACCCTACCGTGATCAATTTACGCGTCTAATTGCATCAACTTTCACAGCCTTTCAATCATGCAAAAAGATAAGATAGTTGATTTAGTGTTACCGCTGAAGTTGTGCATTGGGTGATTTGTTCCGTGTAAGGGAGGAGATAATAAAATGTAAATGTGAAATGAATAAGAAGAAGCAGAGAAGCGACAGAAAGAGATTAAGATTTGCGATAGATCTCATGCTCGGTGGCTGGTCTATGAATCAAATGGTATCGTCATCATTGACTCTGAGAACGTCGTCTACGGTTAGATTACTTGTCGATGCGATTACGGCTGTGTGCTTACATAGTTCCTAAACAGAAATCAATGTTATGGTGGGGTTACTGCTTAGGCACCAGCAGCAACACTGCTTCACATAAAAGACGCATGCAGCAAAACTCATTATTGCAAACAGTTAGCTAGACAGACAGCACTTTTCTGCTGCTCGTTAATGAACAATGCTCATCCTCTCTTCAACTACCGTATTGACCATCGACAAACTATCCGAGTTTCATTCTCGTTCTGAGTCTTTGTTCATATATTACTAAATTAACAAATAGGTGAATACGTTGAAAGTCTTGTAAAATTTTGAAATGTTCTAAACTCAACATACTAATGAAGGTGGTAATGTTTCCAGGAATATCTGTGTTTCCATGAGAGATAAGAAAAAGAAAGAAGTCAGAGTTTAGTTAGTTGATAAGTATAAATGAACTGAAACCTCTGTTATGACTGAATAGATCATAAAAGGTTTGAAGTCTTATTCAGTCATTACGTAAATTGTTAATGCGCGTTTGGACAGAAACATTCGAAATTGTGATGATTAATTCTGACTATTTGAAGAAGACAGCAATGATGAAAATTGAATGAGGCAATGATTCTAATATCTCCAGTTCGTTGAATTCGTCGAAGTTTTTCAAGCAAAATCATGAAAAGGAAGCCAAGTTTCAAGGTGCAGTAATAAGTGTGAGTGTGTCACTGATTCCCGAATCTCTTTTTTTTCCCCAGATAACTGGATGAATTGATTTTAACAATAAGAATATATGAACTGGGATAGAAAACACAGATACATATCCATGAAAAGTGAGATGATTTCTGAACGCTAGTAGATTTTAATGTCGTATCCTATACAAATCAAGCACACTATTCGACTGCCAAAGAGAATGATGAAATTAAGATAGATTGTAACAATAAGAATGTATGAACTGTCCCGATAAGAATAAGAATAAGCTGATAAGAAGGTGAACATGATTCTCAGGAAGACGTAATAAAAATTCCACTCAACGTGAACGCAGTCGGACCAACTGCCGTGAGGTCGTGCTTCATAATCAGCCATACTACACCCGTAAACTTTTTGACCTAATTACACGCACACTTTCACCGTTATTCATTATTGCGTCGCTCCCATCTGATCCTCACTAATCAGTATTTCATTCATCATAACAACAAGTTGAATATCGTCTAGATCTGCTGTTGATCAAGGTGAAAGGAACACAAATTGCATTTACTCATCTTTGCATTATATCATTTATAATCATCATTGAGAGTGCTCAAAGTAACGATAATAATATTATTATGATTAGTATTGAATGATAACTATGATGGTAATAGAAACTATTATAATGGCAAGAATGAATCAATAATAATGTTCGTAATAGTGTTAATAATAATGTTAGTAATAATAATAATAACGGAATACTGACAATACTGACAAAATTAGAAATATGCATTTCACTGAAAAGTTTTAACAGTTGAAGAATGTGTCTTTTGTGCAAATCTGATATCGACTTGCTAAGTGGAATGAAGAAATGAGGATAACTTTGATTTTAAAAGCACTTTGAAGCATTTATTTGAGGGATGAATTTTAACATTTTAGAACGATTAGTCACTGAAAAAGAGTATGACAAAGGGATAAATAGCGGGTTAAAGTGTTGAAGGCTGCATCCAGTTGAAGCTTAGCTTGAAGGTAGTTCATAAGTAATTCGAAAAATAACATGACTACGAAAGTCTAAGCGTTGAGAAGAAGGAAGGAGGGAGAAGGGGGGGGTCACCCAAATACATAATGCAGCTGGCACTAACAAGGGGTGACTGCACAAGGTCACCAATACATTCGACTGGCAAATGACACTAGAAGGTCATCAAATCTGAAAACATCACTAATGATTTTTTTGATTGAGATTTGAAATCGAAATTAAAACCTCACACCCAGATGTGCATATTTCTCAGGTTTAATGAAACTGGAATATTTTTTAAGAAAAAAAGGAGAACGATTTGTTCATTGCCATTGGGAGATAACTTTTTAATTAGAGGATCAAAAACGTATGTGTAAAGTTTCAAATTCACGTCAGTAAGCTTCAATAGAGTTACGAAATTAGTCGTGAACCATCTGGAATGAAACTATGAACTTGGAATTTTTAGCATCAGAAAGGCAGTAGAATTATGGCAATAGCTTTCAAAAATGTAATGATGAGCAGGAATTTCGCACTGATTTTGGAATTTTTATGATATTGATTCATGATACAGCCAGAAAGATGTGTTATCGAAATAAAATAGATATCGTATAGACAGAATGAATAAGTATAATTTATATAATTCATGTGCTTTTTCCAGGAAATATATATATATATATTCAAATCTCACGTTGATTATGGTTATGAAAAAATGATCATAACGGTCGGTGGCGAGGTCGAATGAAGAAAATGGATTGGAACCTAGAGTTTACATGGGAGATTTTGTGTTAGTAATTACAGAAGGAAAGTTTGAAACGATCAAGATATGAAAATAATTACGAATGAGAAGATATGTGAAACAATTCTTGAGGTTCAATTTAATATTTTCTTGACGTGACGTGAATATTCGGCTCTAGTAAAACAATATGCATAGAAAATGTGGCAAACGAAATAAGACTGATGAGAATGAATTGTAACGCAAAATTAGTTTGATGAGATAGATAAGTGATGAAAATGATTCTGAATGGTTGGTTATCGTTCAGCAAATGTTCAGAAGGGCAACATGCAGCGGAATGGAATTGCATCCATCCACTTGACTGAGGCAAGGATAACGTTTGATGGCAACGAAGCACTGAAACGTCGTTACATGTTGTTTATTCGAACCGAACGTGATGCTCTGTAGAAGAGGGCGGTCCATTCGTCTATCATCAACAACAACAGCACAGCGAACCATCAACTCCGGCCTCGTGCCCTTTGACGCGATCGTCGTAGTCGTCTTTGAATGGATGATGCTTCAAAATCATCTTTCGAATCCTACCTTACGCTGATTCCCATTCTTGCCCTCCTTCTTCAATTCTCTTACGTCATCCATTATCAATCCTAACTTTCGTTTAAATACTCATTTCAATTAGACGACGTCTCCATCCAATAACATACCAGTAATCTGTTAGGAAAATATTGCAACCATTCGTCATAATTTTCCACACAGCATCAATATGCTAATGCTACGAATGCTTAATTGCAATGAAGCAGAATCAAAAAATGTTCAGTCGCAGCGGTTATTCTTCTTACAGCAAAAAACGGCAAAAAGTCAAGAACATTCCAAGCGTCCTCAACAATCTGTTGGTTATGGTCACTTCATAAGCATTGTAAAAGAAACTGCTCTGCTCATTGAGTTTCTGTTTGAGAATGTTTGTTTCATGATGCGATTAGTATGAAGGGATTAATGAAAGTGGAATGAATTCAATAAATTTGATCGATAAAAAATTATTTCTCTCTGTCAACAACTAGTGAGAAGCAAAAAGTGATTAGAGGTTAAGCAATTGTAAATTTTACGAAGATGAACACTTGTTCCGTTGAACGAATTTCTGTAAATGGATTAGACTCGTCAAAAAAAACTCTTGAATGGTAAAGAAATTTGACGAAGTTTATTGATAGATGATTATAGCATAATTCATTCAAAATAGGTTACAAAGCAGTGATTTTTATGTCGATATAAGGTCCAGAAAAATTAGAAGAGTTGCGTTAGAACGTGCATGTGCAAAAATGGTGACGTCAAAACAAATGTGCAAATATCAAGCACAAGAAGTAAGTCTCAAATTGGTTTAGGATTTTTTATCCATTTCAATAAGCTCCTTAACGGCGAAGAACCGAAAGGGATAGAAGACGATGATGCGTTCATGGGTACGTAGAAACATGATTTGATAATCGCAAATGTAATTTAGTTTTTAAGAAGTCATCATCAAATTGTTGCTCTGGAAAGGTTGCGGTCATTTTGCTGAGACACTCGTTTATTCACGCTCGTAGCAGTCATTTTTTCTACTTATTAGCCATACAACTTGCTCTGAAACAATAAACTTGGTTGATCGCGAATAGAAGTTTAGCTGAAACTACTCCACGTTATAAACATGTTCAAACATTTCATCAAAAAACTTTAAAAATTTTTCACACTAAATTTCGTTATTCTAGCATTCATCACCTTTTCGTTCGAACACAAAATTTGAAATACTCCGGTTAAAAACATATCAGTCCAACCCATGGTTTTTTTTCTATCGTAAAGGCTATTTTAACTCAAGATCAAATACTGGTGAGTAAAGACATTAAAAAGAAAAATTATTTGGATCTGAAAGTTCAAGAATTCATGTGATGACAATTATATTACATCATCTAATAGTGCTATCGGTTTTTGAATTATCACGACGACAAGATCCACACAATAACGCAACTTGCATCGTATCTGACTGGTCATAGGTCATGTATCGACAACAATAATTCACAGTAATCTGCAGAATCTGGACGACTCAATACAGACGAATTATCAATTCATCGAGGTTTGACAAATCGGCAACCATTCGAACACATTGATACGGTTATATCTTGTCTAGAACACCAACATGCTTACCTCTCTCCAATGAGACCAACAGCCACGGTCTTCTTTTTCGGATATACACTGATTTTGTTGAACCTACAGACTGAGGCATCAAATAACTCTGCTTACACTGTTCGCAACTCCATGTTTCTTTATCAATGTTGTTGATGATTTTGTTTCTTCCCAGTCAGTATTTTAGCTCAGGATTAGATAGACCAATAAGTTTTTTTTATGACGGAATCTTACGAATTAGTATGCTTCTTTTCTAATGCCTCAGGTTGTCTTGCTGGAAGGCCATAAAATATTGCAGCATTCTGCTTCAACATTGAGTATACAGATGGCTTGAACATAAGAAATGTACTGGCTCTCGAGTGAGTACCTTCTATTCGACATCACGCATAATTTTTCTATCTGTCGAGGTATGATTCCATCCACTTATGGCATGGAATTACGATTTGCTTGTCTAGACCTGACAGTACTGGCAGTTTAAACATTATGTTCAAACCCATATGCACTTTTTCTTTTCTATAGAAAAATTATTAAATGAGGGTTTACCGCTAGCAAACACACAAAAGTTTGTGATAAAACATTTTATACTTCGTAGTTAGTTCTTAAAATATTTTATTTTCATTTAATGGTGGGGCTTTCGTTGTTCAGAGGCTCAATTGCGTAACTTCATAAGGTATTTACTCATATCCTTGCACATCTTATGGAATAGTATGTTGGAGGGAAAGAATTACAATGCTTTTTTCCAGGTAACCATGCGGAAATTTCCACCAGAACATTTGCATTCACCGTGTGATATTTCGAAAGCTATGTCGACGCCTCCTGTACACTTTGTTGCGCAGCAATGGAATATCCTACATTATGCTGATGAAGACTGTATGAACGAATGGTCTGAAACTGATTCATCGCAAAGCGAGAATTATTCACAGAGGAATTGGTTTTCACAATGTCTCTTTTCTCATGTCATTTTGCTTTATACCTATGGAATCTCACTGAAAGAATTCGCGATTCAGCTTCAAGCACCATTTCTGATGGGTAAACAGCAATAAAGTTGACCTGTAAATTATTTCCTCTGAGGGGATCCACGTATTTATAAGTAAAACCTGATGAAGTTATAAGCTAAACGACTGAATGGAAAAAAATTTCGCACGCCTGAAATTGCTTCCCTGAAGACTGATATCCTCGAAAAAACAACAATGGAAGTAATAAAATAGTGAACAAAACTTTCAGCAACTCTGTCAAACACCACTAGTCGAAAGTATCGGATAAGAAATGCATTGTTAAAGCTTGAGAGAGAGTTTTTGTTTGGTTATTTTGAACAATAGACCGAGAGGCCGCCTCTGGACGACAATTTATTGCTCCGGAAGAATGTATATTGATGCTAGCGGTGGTAAATAATGAAATTGCGTTGTTCCTAAAGAACAAAAAATGAAAGCCAAAAAATGAATGATTCACAGTTGTGCATACGGTTTGCTTTTGCTTCATTGTGCAGTGTTCCATTTCTCCTCTCATTACTTATAACAAATGAACGAACAATAAAAAAATACAGCACACTTCGGTAAAGCTACCAATCAAATTCTTTCAATAATGAAAGTGTAAATCGCGAATGTCAACAAGTGAAACATCACTTTAAAACGTACACAACACTAGCGAATGTAACAGCGATCGAGTTCGAGCATAAGTTAACAGACCGAATGACGCCCTCCATAACAACCTTAATAGAGTACATATTTTGGGTGCATTGCTTTCCAACGTGAAGGATGATTCAAGAAATTCATTCCACCTTTTGTTTTCATATTAATCGAGGATCCATATATGTTAACTACCAAAATGGTTAATGAGTCAAATAGATAACATGATCAGCTCTGCAACTGCATCTTCATTTTTTTAAAATCATTCTTATCTTGAAAAAGTGTTTGTCAAATGAATGAGGACTGAATGGAACGAAGCAACATTCAGCTTAAAATATCCATAGCACAAGGAGGATAGCATTCTGAAAGAATCTACGAAAGGAATAAGGATTCTGGCGGATCATTGGAGAACTGAATAATTGCAAAAAGAACAAAGTGGGAATTTTTTTCACGGTATCACTTGATAACTTTCTGCGACTTATTCTCTTCTGTGGATATGCATTTCATGGTCGAATGACTCCACCAAAACGCATTATCACTTGAAATAAAGGTCGGATAATGAATCGTTGAAAAAAGGATTTGTGTAATCATTGAAATCCTATAACTACTCACTAATTGCTGAGCAATGATAATAACTCAGTTGCAAATACCACGCTTGTATAACGTGTTGAAAATTAACAGCACATTGAACGTAGTTTACCGTCATATTTTTAAGAACTCAATTAAATCATTTATTGAAATTTTCACTAAATAGCATCCAATCATTACACAGTAGCATTCAGTAACTGAAACGTATGCAAATCAACGTTGAAACAATTGAGCCACACAATTTTGGAAAGCGATAAATCTCACCCTTAAAATTTATTTTCCGAAAATCTTACATAATTCTGCATCTTGCACTATTTCCCAGCAAAAAATTTAGGTTAATTGACATCATTTTCTGCTTTCTATTGTTGCGTCGTCGTAGATCAAACATATGAAGTGTAGCTATATTTTTATCGTCCAAAATTCTCCCTAACTGTAGTCTGATTTCCCCATTCATGCATTCCAGCCCTCTAGGCCTTTCAAACTGCTCTAGTCTGCAAGCGAATTTCAGGCTGCTCATTAGTTCTAAATGCAAAAATATTTGAGAAACATTGTTGTAATCGTAAGATAACTTGTTGCTTTCGATTGATAATGAAGATAACTGATTGAAGTCAATCGTTATCAACTCTTCTCGAACTGTGAAAACAAAATTACGAGCACGTCAGTTGATCTCCAATTATTTATCTCTTCATATATTTTTGAAATTTGAGTGAATTACGCGTACTTCAAAGATTCGTTTGTACATCTTCTGCGATAATGATTTATTTTTGAGTTTAAGTTAAATATTCATTATCATGTGGCGTCATACCTGTTCCTCGTTTCAGTTTAATATTATTCATTTATATCATTCAAGAGGTCCATTGCATTTTAATATATCACTTTTTGAGTGAGAGCCGAGACATTCCCGTTTTATTTGTGCATTATCAGAGTGCTATCCGTCCATTTCATTTCCTTAATTTATTCAGTTTTATTCAAGTCGATTCCAGGTTGAAAACTCTTTATAAAATGTTGCACCAAGTTGGGGAGTCTGGTGGTACTCAGAAGAACGCCCGAAACAATTGAATTACGAAGACTATTGATGTATAAAATCATTTCTGAATGGCAGTTTCTCTTGCAGTTGATCATATCGTAAATGTTAGCACTCGCTGAACAGTGTTCTGTCTTCATAAACTATGATCACTTGTAGCATTCTAATTCCTTAATTCAAGTAATTTATGGATGTAGTTGTTTGATCAGTTTTTTTTAAATTGTAACTTATTCTGACAGTCATTATGGTTAAATAAAAACACGCCTTTAATCATTTATGTTTTCCAAGCATGTTAGGCATATCCGGTGTTAATCACGTATGGATCGTAGAAAGGAGCAATGAACGCTGCCGTCTGTTCTCGACTGAATTTTCATTACTATCATCAAAATTGGTTTCGATAACGAACTAAAGAAGAAACAAAATATAGAGGAATTAATTGACGTGAATAATATTGCATTGTATCACAAAATGCGATTTCGTAAACAAAAATCTTGTGAAGAATATTGCTGGGTGGTTGCCAGAAATGTAATTGTGAAGTTTATATGGATTCAGAAATTGGAGTTTTATGTGTGTTGCTGTAATACTTTATCTGGTGAGAAATGTTTTTGTCATCTTAAATGTATGTTCTATATGCCATTAATAATGAGATTTTAAAAAATTATACTACCAAAAATTATTATTTATCTTGAGTAGCTACGTTCTACTTGAAGTGTTGTTCGTACTGAATTAAAATCGTTAAGGAGTGATTTATCGCTGATAAGTGTTTGCAAGGAATCCCATGCTCTTAGTCCTCGTCCTAGTTTCGGGATTTATGATCTGAAAATTCCCGAGACATATGGATCTGATAAAATACAGCCTTTTATATGATTGTGATTATATACTCACTTTAAATTACGCATCAGTCAATCCCGATTCATTCATATTCATTAAATGTGTTATTTACTGCCCAAAGGGAATGAATGAATAAATATGAAGTTACATGTTAGCGCCACGTCAGATTTTTAAAAAATAAATCAGTGAAAAAAATCCCGTAATGCGGTCACTATTGCTTTGTTTTTCGTCATCATCGTTAAATTGTTTTCAGTTTGTGACCATTTTTCAATACTGGGATTGAAAAATGGTCAGACTTTCGCAAATATTATTGTGTTTATAGCGACGACTTTTCGATTTTGTTCTCGAGAAGTTTTTCATCTAATTAAATTTGATAAAAATTTACAGTTTGTGTTGTCAGTGTGTCTTTTCTGTAAATTCGTGTTCTGTGCATTTTGATCTCTATTGTGAATTGAGCAATAGGTGTTAAGTTTGATGTGGTGGCAAAATTGATGATCACATGGAATCGACTGTATTCGGCAATCACTACTGTTGTGATTTGAGTAGCTTGGATGTTTTTTGGAGCCAGGATAAGGTTGATTAAGCCGGTGCTTCTTGTTATTTTAAAAAGTGCGAGATCAGTGTTTTATGTCGAAACTTATCATGCGAGCATTGTGATCGAGTTCGTTCGCGTCATTATTTACCACTGGTAAAATGGAAGGTAGTTTTAAGGAGGATGACGGCATCGACGGCAGCAAGTGGTTCTTCAGGTGATATTATCGAACGACCGATGTTAAAAGAAATAGATCAGTGGATTGAACAACTGTATGAGTGCAAGCAACTTACAGAGAATCAAGTTTGGACACTTTGTGAAAAGGTTTTCGTTATATTCATTACCCATGTTTGGAATGTTGAGTATATACAATTCATTTTGGTTGCTTTTTATGCTTTGAGCCTACTGATTGCAGGCAAAAGAGATTCTTCAAAAGGAGTCAAATGTGCAAGAAGTGGAATGTCCCGTGACTGTATGTGGCGATGTTCATGGGCAGTTCCACGATCTCATGGAATTGTTCAAGATGGGGGGTAAATCACCAGATACCAATTATCTTTTTATGGGCGATTATGTTGATAGAGGATACTATTCTGTTGAAACCGTTTCACTTCTCGTTTGTTTGAAGGTAAGTTATACATCTATCTGTTAATATGGTAATAATAATATTTTTTAAATGATGTTCTCCCCCGTTTCCCTCCTTAGCCGTTGAATATACGCCTTAGTAGCTTTGTCAGTTCTATTATTGATCGTCATTTAGGTATTCAACTTTGAAGGATCGTATCACATTTTAATTTATCCGTAAATGATTTTACGAAATCTTTATCTCACTTTGAAAATGACTACCAATTAAGCTGAATGTCGCAATATCATTACCACTAGGGTATAAGACTGCTTTTTATTTATTATTCCAAGTGATCATTGTAGTAAAGTGAACCATGTTCATCGAAAATGTTGTTCGTATCATAAGAGTTGTTAAACATATCGAGATTTTTAATTTTTGAGGTGAGGTATAAAGAGCGTGTGACAATTCTTCGAGGAAATCACGAATCTCGTCAGATAACACAGGTAATTTATTATTATTATATTATATGGTTTACCAATATTATTAATCGTTATATGGTGTTAGCTTATATTATCAAGCCCTACAGTTTTTAGTTTCATTGTATCATTACAATGTTCAGTTGTAAATTTTTAGTAATCGTTAGCAGTCTTGATCAGACAGAAATGTGAAAGGTGCCAGATTAATTAGATGCCATATATTCGGTGATTTTTCAAGTAATGTTTTATCAGGTGTATGGTTTCTATGACGAATGCCTACGCAAGTATGGCAACTCGAATGTGTGGAAGTACTTCACAGACTTATTTGATTATTTCCCATTGACTGCTCTAGTTGATGGCCAGATATTCTGTTTACATGGCGGATTATCACCATCAATTGATAGCTTAGATCATATTCGTTCACTGGATAGACTACAGGAGGTACCACACGAAGGTAGTTATTCATATTGGCATGCTATCTAATATTCTTTCTTAAGAACGTGCCATTTTTTTGTGCTTTATAATTGATTCAGTTAATCACTGCATAACCGATTACGATCTGCTTATTGCTTCTGTTATAATTGTAGGACCGATGTGTGACTTGTTGTGGTCTGATCCAGACGATCGTGGAGGTTGGGGAATATCGCCGCGAGGAGCTGGTTACACATTTGGCCAAGATATTTCGGAAACGTTCAATCACTCGAATGGACTCACACTCATTTCTAGGGCGCATCAGCTCGTTATGGAGGTGAATGACTTATCATTTTGTCTTTTAAATTTTAAGTTGTTTAGTTTTTGAAGTGCTTAATAACGTTGATATAAATTGATGGTGGAAATTGCTTGCAAAAATTAGTGATAAGATAAGATATGTCGTTAATGATTTCTTAGATGGTTATGAATGTCATACTTATGTTATCATAAATGCAGTTCAGTTGTCATGAATAATACTAAAATTATCATAAAATTGAAGGGTTACAATTGGTGTCATGATCGTAATGTGGTTACCGTTTTCTCAGCACCAAACTATTGTTATCGCTGTGGTAATCAAGCAGCTATGGTTGAATTAGACGACGAAATGAAATACTCATTTATACAGTTCGATCCTGCACCACGTCGTGGTGAACCTCATGTTTCACGTAGAACACCTGATTACTTTCTGTGATTATTATTCTTATTATTATTATTATTACCATTATTATTACTATTATTATTATTACTATTACTACTACTATTATTATTAATATAATAATTATTATTACTAATATTACTATTATTATCCTTGTATTTCATAATTATATCTATTGCAATTGGTCAACCGAATGCACTAATTAGTTGAACAATGAACTATTGTCCATCATCGATCCCTCCGAGTACTGCAATTACAATTGAATTATTTCATTTCATCATGTCTCATCTTCGTTGTCCTCATCATATATTGGCTAATACTTTTCAAGTCCGCCTCAGTCGGATCAAGTAAATTATTCCTTTGGCATTCTTATTCTTCTCGCGGTAGTCGGTGCTTTATGCAGCTTTAATGATTAGTAATAATATCAGTATTAATAACAGTTGAGTATTAATGATGATAATAATAATCAGCATGGTTCTTATGAAAGCGTATACAACAAATTAACTCTTCATCACCTGTATGAGTAGAATTATAGATTCAGTACGGATCACATTTCTGTTGTTCGATTTTAACATTTCTTTGAAAGTCCGTCATCTCTGAGTGAATTAGTTCATGGAAATGTTATTTTGATATTTATGAAACTTGATGCTTTAAAAAGATGGTTCTCGGAGTGTACCAATTTGTTACGAGAAGTTCACACGAACTATGACTGTCTGCGTAAGTGAGTCACTTATTTGAAACGATTATCAGTTCTTGTTACTGATTCTGCTAAGACGAGTGTTTTTGACGAATGACTGCTACAGTCGCAGAGCGACTGAATTGCGATGCTCGAAAAATTGTGCTAAATATTCAACAAAGCATCGATCGTAGTGGCTGTTTCCCTGAAGAACGCTCTGTATGCCGCCTGCCGTTCTTGCTGTTTTGCTTAAGATGATCCAAATTTCATCTATATGTAGTTGTCCAATTTTTATTCGAATAATTTCATCTCTATTCCGTTTTATTGCCAATTCATATAGTCTGTTCTTGTTTCACGTCGTATCACCGTTTTATATATATTTACTCTTACTTCATTTACTCTTGCTAGATTAAATACTGTGAATAAGTTGTATTCCTTGTGTAAAGTTTTCGTGATATATGTTGAGTAACATTTCCTTGCGAACAACACTTATTAAAATGAAAAATAATGAAGGTAAAAAATTTTAGAAAACTCAATTCAAATTACAAGAAGAAGAGAGCAGAGAGGAATGATAATATGGTTTTGTACATTGTAGTATTCTCTTGTACATACAATAGTGCAGCTTGAAATTCATTAAGGAAAAAGCATCGGAACAAGTGTAGCCAAATAATTAAACGGATGTGATTTTTTTAACAAAGTTTCGCTTGCATGAAGTGATGGTTGAAAGTATCTGTAATTTCAAATTGAGCACGAATTTTCTGTCACTTAGAAATGGGTTCATTTGGATCGTTGAAGGAAACGTAGTGCGTATGTATTTGTAATGATTAGGTTGCTAAGAGGATGTCTCGGAAACAACAGATGATTAATAAGAAGTCGGCATTTCTTGATGCAGTTTTTATGTCGAAAGGTGTTTGTTGGATGAATTCTTACATCACTGTCGGATTTAGTTCCATATGAATTTAGCTTCATTTATCTGTTTGGCCGTTGTTTGTTGAATGCCCACTTCTACCATATATTTGCCAGCAACGATCCATATCCATTCTTGTGCTCATATTCAATGTACAATACCGCAATTAGGTTCACCAAGATTATACCTTCAGTTTTACCTTCTTCATACTCAATGCTTCCTCTTATATTATCTGTTCGTTTCAGTTTGCATCCACAGACATTTTTTTGTTTGTTAACTTTTGAAAAAATTGATAGGTGCATAGTCCTTCATTATCAGTCTGTTTTCTCTAGCGAATTTTGATGAGTATTAGACTTCAGTTCATATTTTGTTTCAGGTCGTTTTTTTGTGAATGTAAGCTTTATTCTTCCCTAATTATGTCATTTGAAAATGCTTGAGTTGAATGGACTGTCGATTTTGATCATATTGTATGATGAGTTAAATGAAATATTTTTCTGAAATATGTATCGTATACCTATTTTGTTTACCTACTTATGTTGTATTTGCACATTTGTATTCAAATTTGTATCTGTTCAAGATTCGTTTTGTCACGTTTTGAAATTTCGATTTAACTGGAATATATTTATGAGAGACCATTGCATATTTCATTCTACGCTTGTACTTAGTCAATTATGAAGCTTGAATAATTTTGTCAAAAGGAACGAGGCTTTTCTGTTTTAATGAACTAGTTGTGAGTTTGAACTGTGAACACCTTGGTGTACTCGTCTGGAGGAAATCATTTCAATTTTTTTACTTATCCTGTGTAGTAGTGGTTCTCATAAGGGCTAAGCCTCCCCTGGGAGTAATTTTGGGGTGTCAGGGGTACTCGAGGGGATGGGTAAACTAATATTAAGCGCAATTGTTGTGTTATTATGGAACGTGATTGTAATGTTTTTTCACCAGGGTAGTTAAACGCGGTTCCTTCATAGCAGCTTCATCCCACTTTCTGAGTACCTTTAACTCGTCAGGGTCTAAACAAAAGTCCGCTTGAAGTATTCACAAGTATTTCGTAAGCTCTCTAATATGACATCATCTGTCATGAGCAGTAGGGATTGATTAAGTTCTTTGGTGTGGCAGAAAAGATCATTGGCTTGATGCGAGAAGAGCGAGTATTTCTGAATTCATTATTCGGTTGCAATGAAAAGTTTTCGTAAGTTCTTGGATTACTTCATATAATGGGATTTTTTTGAACGATGTCACTGTCCAACTGTGTCATAGCTATATGACTTGTGGTATTAAGATGTGGCGGATATCTTGTGGGTTTTTGATTGACAATTTTTGTTTTCATATTTGCGGATTACATATTTGGGCATGTTGTTGTAATCAACCGTCTTTCAAGAATGCATTCATGGAAATAGTAAGTTCTTGTAGCCGGTTGGGGTAGTCGCTAGACGGCCGTCAGACCATCGAATGGGGTAAAGAGCTGTCAAGCGTAAGAACCACTGTTGTATAGGATAATTTCTTTGATGAAAAAAAAAAACAGTGAATGAGAGAGCATTTCGTGACGAATATTATCAAGTTGGTATTTTTGTGTTTTGAATGATCAATGCATCGCAAAAGTCGGTTAAATTTGAACCTGATTATTGTGCGCAGAATTATGTATTGAAGCTTATCATTATGTTGTTCATGTGATTTACATTTGGTGGAAATAAAATGCTTACGCATTTGTGTACCATTTCATTTTATTCCAAAGCTGTGGTCGATGACCATTCATAAGGGATATATATTTATTGTTGTGTTGTGCGAAACATTTCCTCATTTGGTTGAATGCGCAATGCTCAGTGGATAGGTGATCTGTATTTTGGGCTGAAATTATTGAATGAGACACTGCTTGTGGCAGTGTAAAATTTTAGCGAGTGCGAAAACATCCAGTAGGGTGATTTTCATCGCAATAGAAAATTGCAAACTTGAGTTTATATGATGTATGGTATGAAATAAAGTTATAATTTTATAGCTAGTATCAAGTACAGAGATGATCATTTGTTACAGTTGAAGATGGCTGCAATGTTGAATTTGATGTGAGTAAAATTGGAATATCTTTTACGGAAGATATTATTGTTCACTTATCGTAAAACAGTATTGCTAATTTTTTTTCCTTTTATTCATATTGAATCATTGGATGAGCGCATGTCGGATATGACGGGTAACATAGAGGCAGCGGAAGTGATTTGATGATGAATATGTGATTAAATGTGTCAACTGCATGAGACTGCTGCTGCTTGCCATATATGTGTTGTTGTTTATGATGCTTTGAACGTGTAGGACATAATTTTAATTCGTTTTATCATCTTTCGTTTTATGATATATATGTATTAGTATATCTTTAATTATTCATTATACATGTGTGTACTATGTTTATAAGTTATTACAGTCTATTCGACTGAATTCTACGTACTTTATGCATTTCAGCTGTTTCGTTCACCAAAGTGATCACCTTATGTTCTGGTACTTTGATTCGAATATGAGTTTATAATCTTTGCTCTTTAGAAGTGATAGAATTCGTATGGTTTCATAGTTATGCAATCAAGAAGCGATTACAGAAGATCGAACGAGATGTGGAAGAACCGAAATGAATAAGCATTGTGAACAAATGCATGTAATGTGGTGATGTGATGATCTGATTAAGAGATAGGAATGAGTGTGAATGCTTATGGCTTTCTTTGCATGTGTGTTGCTTGTTCGATGACTGACTGGCATCTAGTTTGTTGTTTTCGATTACGTTCACTCTATTCAACAGACTACATTTATTGTTATTTATCGTTATTATTATTATCATCATCGTTGTTGTCACTACTGAAGCAATGCAATGGGTCTCTGTTGCAGACCCCAAATGAGCAGTAATTCAACATTTAAGCAACGTCGTAAAATGCTTGATACGAAACAGAGCGAATTACTTCGTTACGCATCTGCAACACTTGGTAGTGGTAATTTACGTGAAGCAGTTAAGTTACCGAATGGTGAAGATCCGAATGAATGGATCGCTGTTAATAGTTGGTTTTTATTTCATTGCAGATGTGTTTCTTCTGTTATGTGATAAGAAGGCGCAGCATCCAATTAGTAAAATCATTTGCTGTGTTGCTCTCAGGTTTCAGTGCATTCGTTTACAAGTAGCATGCTGCTCTCTGAGATTATTGATTTATTTTATAGTTGTCGACTTCTTCAATCAAATCAGTATGTTGTATGGTACAATAAGTGAACATTGTACTGCGGAATCATGTCCAAAAATGTCAGCCGGTCCAAAATACGAGTATCTTTGGTCAGATGGCAAAAAGGCAATCGCATGTCCGGCGCCAGTCTACGTTGATTATTTAATGACTTGGGTGCATGACCAACTTGATGATGAGCTCATCTTTCCTTCTCATATAGGTTGTTCATCTCGTTATTTTTGGTCACATAACTCCCAAGCCGATATTACCACTGAATCAATTTCCATTTGATATACCCTACTTTTACCTTCTCAATCCAAAACCGAGAAAGTTATACGTCTCATGAATTCATCTTCCTTCATTTCAGTTTCCTTTCCTGAACTTCATTTCGTATATCTGAAGTGAATCTTACTCGTCATTTCGTTTTGACGTACTGCTCTCATTTTTTTTGCTCTGTTACGATCCTCCTATTTATATCGCTTGTATGGTTATTGGTAGCTATAATATTTGTTTGTTCACAATAACATATCCTCGGGTATTTCCAGGTAAACCATTTCCGTCAAATTTTATGCTCATTGCTCAGTCAATTATGAAGCGATTATTTCGAGTTTATGCTCATATCTATCACCAGCATATTGAATTAATTGGTGAGTGATAAATAATTCGTTTTTGTTGTCATTATCGTCACTTTCATCAATATATCGCAGTATAAAATAACTGAACGAACTGAATGACTTTGATGCTTTTCAGAACAGCTGAAGGCAATAGAGCATTTGAATACGAGTTTCAAGCACTTTATGTTATTTGTACACGAGTTCAATTTGATTGATTCGAAGCAACTGGCACCTCTGAATGACTTCATTGAACGTCTAGCGCCAGCTCGTCAAACAATCTCAAATTATTAATTAATTTATTCATGCTGGTTTGTTTGATCTTTTGATTTTCATAATACAATCGTCTTTATCCTATTACTTGAGTAAATTTGGAATTGCGGAATCGGTTTTTTTGCTAATTTTTTTGTAGGTCAGGAGTTCACAAACTGGGAGAAATTTTAATTCCCAAAAATAAAATCAGTTGCATAGTATCACAAGGAATTGATGAGGTTGATAGCTTACTGACTCACTGAATCACTGGTTGTCTTAAATTGCTCGCAGGATGCAAATTACTGGATTGAACAAAATGACCGTCTGTCATATTTCTAAGCGTAGATTGGACACGAGGATTGAGAAGCCAATGTTAAAAATGGAAAGTATAAATTTATAGCGGAGAGTTACTTGGAAAAATTACTTTTAGAAAATTTTAGTACGAAGCTGTTGAGTGAAACTATTTTTATTATCATTTGCTTGCGTATTTAGTATCTATTGAAATAAATTGTTTTTTACTGTTAGCTGCAGATAGTTGATATGGTGCGAGCATGATACATGGATAATAATAATAATAATAATAATAAATCGTCATGCTATAGACGTTCCGAAATCGATGCACGGAAATGATTATTAATGAATATCGGAGAGGTTATTGAACAGGAATGCGTGACTACAGCAGACATTTATGCATACGCTTGGAAATGGTTCTTATTTTTGTAAGCCTGCCTAATGCCTATTCGAACAGTTTTGATTTATCGATTCATTTAATCAGACAGAGTATAATCGAATGAATTGATGGTCGTAATTATCCTGCACTACTATACTGGTCATAGCAAACTGCTGGGCTGGACTTTCGTCAAAAAATTTTCATAGATACATTGTTGGCATTGCTGTGTACGAGCAATTGTTTTACATTCATGTGTTTGTAATGAAGAATCGATTAATAAAATAATGCTCCTTGTAACACCTTATAATTTTGTGCATTTTTGTAACACCTCCTTACAGTTCTATTTTCATCATTCACCTACCCCAACAAGCGCTGTTATTTTTCGAATAAATTAAGAAGTTCTTCTAGGTCAAAAGCCATCCCATCATGCGGATTAACTTTAAAATAGCTACGTGAGCAATAATATAGTTTATTAACAATAGTGACGCCTGAAATGAGGGAGTTGATGGGTGCTGTAACATCTCATCGTAAACGACAGATTCATTGATTTAGCTTGCACGGTCGATGTTTGTTGCTTTTGATATTTTTTGTTGATTATCAATGTTCCGAATAGTAATCGCATAACGGGAAGTTTTTGTATTTGTTTGAAGAACAATATTTCTGAGTGATGACGGTTGCAATGTCGAGTCGACAACGACAGCTCGACGACTAATCAATCAGTAAATCGGTTTTGTTTGCTGATCGAGCATCGCTTGCGCTTGTTGGCATTTCGCAGTGGATCGTTAGCATAATTTGCGAGAGCATTCAATTGGTTGTAATCCATACAGTAAACATTATAACAAACACCCTTCTTAAATATTTACCGCCGTATTACCATTAACATCAAGATTAGTAGCAATACACATTTACATTCTAGATTAAAAACAAAACTATCAGTACATCACAATTCGACGAAACTGTTTCAAATTCAAATTATACCGTTGTTCTTCTTTCATCTGGTCATTGTATTTCAAATGCTTATTCACTAGCACATATTCTTCACAGTTCATTTGGGTAACGCCTGAAGTTCGGGAAGTGGTAAGCGAAGCATTGAAAGGCATTTTAAACGATATTCACAAATTAGGTTAGTTATTTATAGATAAGCTGTGAATCGATCGTACTATTAGTGTGTATGCATGCGATTGTTGACCAACTCATACATGCTTTGTTTATTTAGAAATGTTTCATATTACTTTTAATTTCCTGAATGTTCAAAAGAAGGAAATTGTTATGCTTGTTGATCTGCCAAACATACATAAGTAACTCTGTCATTTATTAATGGAACTTTCGCGTCAAATGACCGGTTGTTTGAGTGTTATCTTCAAACGATTTGTAATCATACTCACTTTTCTTCGGACTTCCTCGATGAATTGAAGTTGATGAGTGTGAGCATTTTTCTGAAAAAAAAACGCGTTCCTGAAAATCGAAAATTTCATCGAAGCTTCACTGCGTTTGTAATTAGAAGACCAGTCAATGACTGCAACCATATCTACTTTCATGAAAATACCACTTATCATGTCAACTACCTTTGACCTAATTCATAACAGCCATCAGTGTTCAATTGGCTTTCCACGTTTATGATATCATATCGTCAATCATATCTACCGTCAACAAATCAAACCACAAATTATCATAACTTGAAAAGAATAGTTGGGAGTGCCACAAACAGATCCAACCAATCACCATGTTCGAATAGTTGTCACTACTCCAATAATATTTGACATGGGCGGTACTTGCACATTATGGTAGATGTGAAGGATTATTAATAGTGTGCTATATGATGGCTCATGAAGTATACCCTGCGTTTCGTTTGCACCAACCATCCGAGATGTTTCTCACTCTTAAGGAGTATTCTGATTCGCTGAGGATTAATCAAGGTTATGATAATAGCTATGACTATACTTTTCCTTCTTACTCTTTCAATTATTTCAGAACTACACAAATTTGAACAGCTTCCATATATTCTGAAGATTCCATCTGAAGTATTTTGGATGTCCGCAGTTCATCTTTGAATTAAAATGCAACACAATGTACATTTAAGGACCATCCACGGATAGCGAAGATAGGAAGCTTCGACGGAATAGAACTGCATTCACAGAGAATCAACTTGAAGAACTGGAAAAATGCTTTCAAAATTGTCATTATCCTGATGTGAATATAAGAGAGAAGCTTGCTAAAGAGACGCAGTTGCCGGAAGCTCGAATTCAGGTATGTTTTTTTTAAAATGAATACAATGATTTCTGTTTGAAAGTGTATTTTGAACTGATCAGATGATCTACCTCACTAAGTTTCTGCACATTCGCTACTTTTGGAAGTGATCTATGCAAAAACGCAAACGATTGCATTTTTCTGAAAAAAAGTAGAGGTGGAATGGATAAGATCTATTGGAATAGAACTGATCGCACGTGAAAGCAACGGAAATGTGTTAGGAGCATAAACTGCGTGTGAACAAGCTCCCGAATTATCAGATAAATCGTTTAAGCCGAATATGGCAACTTCTTTCGATTGACAACCCCTAACAAATTGTACTAAGCCGCTTATTAATGCAGTGAAGAGCTCATTTAACGCTTTTTGCTGTGTTTACACAAGTGCTGTAACACGACTAAAATGATTGAGTGGTATTCGTATGAATAATATTTGTTGACGTGTAGCATATATCTGCATTTGGGTGTGGACAGGTGTCGAAAACATGATCATTCACGAAACGTTCCACTTACATTACATAGCTGCCGCATCATAAAGCTCATATTAACACATATCAAACGTTTTCACTATTTCGAATCTACAGGAACTAGAGTTGATCAGGTATCTTTTTATCGGTATGCTGAAGCAATCAAACATTTTTACAAAT
Source organism: Anisakis pegreffii (assembly GCA_035041965.1). Classification (NCBI taxonomy): domain Eukaryota; kingdom Metazoa; phylum Nematoda; class Chromadorea; order Rhabditida; family Anisakidae; genus Anisakis; species Anisakis pegreffii. The sequence goes on along the minus strand of JAPYMA010000890.1, from coordinate 71,712 downwards.
GTGATTGTTGCGTTCAGTGCCACACTACCACCATTTGCTGAACATCACCAAATTATTATACATCTGTCATTATGCGAGGGAATATTCCATCTATCAAGTTTTCGAAACCTCTCATTCCAGCTAAACTCAGCAATCGTACGTTGCTGACGAACATTGGTGTAGTACAGCAACTGAGTACGAAACAGTTCATATATAGTTTCAAATAAATTCACGATGACATTTCTTGTCGTAATAATAGTAACGGATGTTTAACTGCTACAGTTATTCATCAGTAAGATGATAATATTCGCCCGGTCCATTCCTGCACATAAATTTACTCGAATCATATTCCGCATACTCAGCGTGTGCTGATTATTCAGTAAACCGATATGCAAACAACAAACACACTTCTGCCCTTCGTTACCCTCTCTCACTGCAAATAACCGATCACGTTCGGACATTTATTTACCAATCTTTCTGTCTATCTCAATAAATCACTAATTATGCACCAATTGATTCCTGATTCATTCGTTGAAATTCAGTAAAAAAATAAATCTCATAATCAAAAAATTTTCTATTCTCCAAACTGATGAGCGATTTGATAAGCATGCACTGTTCAGTGTCGAACAGCACATATCGAAAGAAATTGTTTAAACTTTGCAGACGATTCTCTTGTCAAGTGGGGTTTGGAGATTGCCGACTGAGAGTTCATCGGTCGTATATTCAAATTTTAATGAAGTTGAGAGTGTGTTTTGCATTTGTTTAGAGAATCGCTTTGTGCATGGTACTCACATTCTTGATGGCATAGTTTTAAGATCGAATGCAATGATTTTTTGATGTAAAGATTCTTAATAGAGAGATGTGAAAGGTGCGTCGTTCCTCTAGGTCTGGTTCAAGAATCGCCGTGCGAAACACCGCAAGAGGTTACGGAACATTCCATCTTCTGAGCCTGTTCCTTGTACATCTGCAGCTGCCATAACTACAACAGTAATTAGTAAGTTTATCACTGACAATAGCAAATGTCTGATTTTTCACTTTTTCAAAACAAATCCTCTTATATTATATTCTAGACTGAAAACTGCTAATCGAATCGATTCGCAAACTCAAACAAATTGCTGTTTGCAATTTTTTGAGTCGAAGAGTTGTCTGCATACGGATGAAGAACCTCGTCCCCTCCTCTTCCAAAAATTCCAACCAGTGGTTTCTTTATCAGTTTGGTGTTGCACTTAACTGACTGAAGCTTTTTATCATCTCGAAAAATTTACAAAGCCTCTCGAGAAAATTTCTGCGCATATCACTGGTGTTAACGAATTTTTTAAACATTGATTTTGTACTGTGTTAATTGGATGATGGAAATGCTCGTGATCAATGCATAATATGATTCTTTACAGCATGGAATCCGAGTCGATCGTTTATGAGTTTCATGCCGTTCCATCATCATTTAGCGCCATTCACACATCAGATCCCACTATTACAAAAAGTATGTATGTTCTATTGTAGCTTATAAACTATCGTATTTCCGAGTTCAACAGTCAAAAGTTCTGGTATGTGTCATTCTGAGAAAAAATACATGAGAACGTTGTGAGCAGTCAGTCAGCTTGAATTGACAAGCGTTGATGAATGAATTGCACGAAAAAGGAAAATACAATGCGCTGAAGAGAACATACAAATACAAAGAAATAAAAGCAACGGCCAAAAATAAAAGCAATTTTCAGCCGGTAACCGAAGAAGGATCGTTTGCAATACCACCAGTGCTTCCAGCAGTAATTGATGATGCGACATAATGCAAATAAAAGCATCCATTGACTCAAAGAACTCAATAAATATTACTGTTGAAATGAAGTTGAACATATATAACTCGAGGCTTGCAAAAATAAGCCGCTATGAGTAATTATCAAATTTTTAACGGAATATCGATGAATGCATTCATTTTCAATGATTTTCTGAACTTCTAATGAGCAAATGCACCGAAGATAAGTGGATGTTTTTAGGCAGCTGTCACTTCGTACCATATTAAAGCTTTCCTTTATAAGATTCAGATTGATCCGTTTATCTGATGACTCCAGTACATTTCATCAATAAAATAGACGTTTTGTCCACTGTGTATGAACCTCATTGTTGAACTTTATTATTTATGAATGTTCAGCTGATGTATTGATAACTTTTCGCTTGTCCTAATGAAATTGATATGTCGTTCAAGAACATTTTCCATAAATAAAAGCAATACATATCTGATAATTTTTTGCTGAATGACTATTCATTCTATAGTACATTCAAATGTTAAATATTATACTTTATTCTGCTTGTGAACAACGTTTTATGAAATAATTCCAAAATGCGATTAGTAAACGAGAAGGGAAATAAACTCACAAAGGTATCCAACGAATGATCATATTATGTGTTAAGTGCTGACGGGCATTGAGCAGCTCGAACAAGACAAGAAGTCTCACCAATTCTGAATATATTCATGGGTTTAGAAAGAGGAACAACTGGGAAATAATGATTGCAGAGTTATGAAGAGGATGGATGATGACTGTTACAGACGGCTGAGAATGAATGAGTGAAAAGAACAGATCAATCAGAAAACGAGTTTATTTAAGGTGATTGATAATTGATGTAGTATGTAGGTAGCTGCATGATAGAAGTATTAAGGTAGATAGTACTTGCACACGTAGCGGTGATTGCTTGTTTATTTTTGTGTTCGTCACTGATAATTGCTTATGGATGTTGATAGTTGATGCTGGTTTGTATGCTTATGTGTTAAGCATTAGTCAACATTGTGTTCTGTTTCTGTTCGATTGAACTTATTCGACGTCAATTGAATAATTATTGTTTCATTAAACCATTATTCACAACTTTCATTTACATGAAATTTCTATGGTTATTAATAATCAGCTGCACCTTCTCAAATGCATTCATACAAAGCTTCGAGTATGATTATTCTTTTGGCAATGTCGCATTCAGTTGTATGCCAGGTTTGGCCAGCAATACTTTTCTCGAGATTTTACACGATTGAGCAATTTTGAAACTATCAAAAAACATGTTTATTTTCGATCTGCCTGTCAATTGAAGCATTTTATCAGACTAGCGAAATTCATTGCTCCAACTCCATAAAAATAGTCTTTAAAATGGATCATTTAAAATTGACCGAATTTTATTAATAAGTATCAAATCATTTATTTCGATTAGAAACATAAAATTCATTGAGATATACGTGCAGTTTTATGTGAATTCAATATATCTTCAAAGATAATGAGTGGAAATGAGCAAATACTTATCTGGGAAATGAAACTGATTTTGGTGGACAATTAATCATTCTTTTTACATGATTTCTTAACAATCTGAAGCTATGTAGGATGGACTCAGCTGCGTGATTCTTGTTACAAATTGACCTCGGAGTGGCTGCCGTGGAACGAATCCAATATTCTGTGTGCTTCTGAACGGTTGTCTTTCATATTTGAATCAATTCATTAATTATCAATGGAATGCTCTTGATAAGCTACCAACCTTTTGAGTGCATCAATACTGATAAAGATATTGCCAGCTTCTATGGAGTGACAAGTCGTAGAAAATACAGCATGACTTTAAATTGCACAATGATCTACTCCTTTCTTTGTGCTCTACTCTGATGGTTTTTGCATTCACTGCGGTACTAGCCAATATGAATTCGATGAGTAATTTAAGTCATGCTCATTTTGCAAGCAATAGTCGTTTACATTATCGATATTCGATTGCATCTTACAGTTATAATAACAGTCATGCGATCGTGATGCATAATTGGTTTCTGACAAGAGATTTGAGTAGATCAATACTCGAAAGTAATGGCACCTATTGGACGGCTCTCTACTATCAACAAACACCTGATGCTTTTTGCAGTACCACTTCCTTAAATTCAGCTGTTGATCCCGATCCAATTTCCATCTACAATCCACTTTGGGCAAGCACTCAGGTTTGTTATTGTATTTCAAATGTGCAGTATCATTTCAAACTGAAGGAGAGTATTTCAATGGGCACAAATTGTTAATAGTTCCAAATCACGCATTGTCTATGATCACATTTCATCAGGCCCTTTAAAAATGCTTGCTCCTTCCGATTACATTCATTCAAATCATTTTTTTTTTGACTTTCTGATGAACATTATCGATTGCAGCCACATTTACAATTCAATCAATCATTTCACTGTTTGTCACTTACCGCAGACTTCAGTAACGATCTCATCTATGGATGGTTTTTGAGGAATTGCTCGCAACGACTACCGACTATCTGCCAAACATTCGCTTGTTTAGAAGGTGAATTCGATGATGCAAACTGCTGCATTCGTCAACTGTGATCAACCTGTCATTCTTTCTAATCAGACAGACCAAAAACATAAGATACAATCTAACTGACAATCGGTTTCACGAAAACGTCCCCCTCAATCAGAGATGAATGAATTCAAGCAAATCAGTCCATCTCAGCTGATTTCTAAAGTTTTCTCAGAAGTATTAGGGATCTGAATACTATCCATGAGTTGTTTCGCATACTCATACCTGTACATGAATCGCCTTCTATTACCCTGTTATGCCAGCCTTCTACTATTCAAATTCATCGCATAATTCGTGTACGAGATAATCAAACCTTACCGTACGATTTATTGCAAAAATAGAATATATCTTACCCACCATACACTGGGAAATTAGATTCTTCTATTTCTCGATCATTTCAAGTGAACGCATTTCAACAATTTTAGGGAGGGAATATCGGTGTAATGATAACAGTCGATGTTACCCGATAGAAGCGCGCTGTGATGGAATTCAGGATTGCATGGATAATTCTGATGAGGATCCGAACACAGTCTGTAAGACTCGGGTTGCGTGTCAAGATATCCTTCTAGAAGCACCACAAGGAGAAATCTTCTTGCCAGATAATTACCGACCAGGCAGTGAATGCCGGTGGAAGATTCAACAGAAGCAAGATGCACGCATCAAACTCACTGTAGGTTTGCATTACACTGACGCACGTATAAAACCGATTATTGACTGTGTGATGCGTATTCAAGTAAAAGTTTAATATGAAAAGGTAGAAATGAGTTTTTTATTGAGATAAGTGAGCTGAACATTAACGAGCACGATGTATTATCGGTCGGTGGAGTTTCGAACAGTTCTGAGCCTGAATGGGATCGTTTATTGCCGTCTTCAGCAAGTAATTTTCAACAGTGGATATCTGACAATAACACGCTCGTTATCGCCTTCAAAAGTGCATCGAACAGTGATCTTTCTCCACCTAAAGGCTTTCATTTTCGTTATTCCGTTCAAGGTTCTTATTCAAATCGCACGATTATGCATATTGCACTTACTACTTTCTTGTAATAATTGTGTTGCACTCAAATAAACAACCTCAAAATCTTATTTATCATGAGCTTGGTGATAACCAATGTGAAAATAAGAATTCAATTAATTAATTTAATTTACAATTACAATTGATTTTGCTGGTGGTCAATACAATTTCACATATTTTTCATAATCCCTTCCGTAATTTTCGTCCATTCTGATTGCATTGCGTTTTTGTTTCTGCTGAAGTCGTATTTTTTGAATCCATGTGTATCTTATTACGATACTTTCTGAATAATAATTGATAATTTCTGCAGCAGTGCCTAACTGTGTTGAGACATTAAGAACTTCAAATGGTACAATAGTTATCCCGAAAACTGATTCAAATGATAAATTCTACGCACCAAATTTGAATTGCCATTGGACAATTATCAGTGAACATAACAATCTGATATCAATACAGGTTTGGACAGTCAATGTTTCATTCAATGTTTCATAATTTGAAGATGTCTCATAATTTGAAGAAGTTGAATAAATGAATTGAAATGGCAATTAGCTGTGCTTTTTTGCTATTGATGCAGGTTTTGCTTACAGATTCCATACTTTTCATTGGCAAATAACGATAGCCTCAAAATCTTTGATGGTAACCTAGAAGAACGCAATTTATTAGGTGTATTCGTGAACAAAAATCCTCCACCAATGTCAACCGTTTCATTTTCATCGCAACTGCATTTTCTTTTCACTTCACAACCACACAGCGTTGGATCGCGCGGTTTCGAGATTCATTTCAGACAAGGTACTTCTAATCTTCTTTTTCATAGCTCACATATGAAATTCCAGACGTGATGGTCATCATAAAATTTTTTTGAACGAGTTGATGTTCAAAGCATCATCATATTAGTCATTCCATTCAGTGGCTACCACAGCAACATTGATAGCTTAACTACTTTCAGGCTGTTTGAATGAAAAATTGCTAAGTAATAATGGAGATTTGGAAACACCTGGTGCTAGGTTAGCTTCAAATCGACGTCCCTTCCATTGCTCATGGACCATTGAGGTAGGTTAATCGGTTCTTTTATTGTGCAATAACGCAACAAAAAGCATCATTGATATCACTGGGTGATCACATGAGTACTGGATGCATTCCTCAGCCGAATATTTTGATAACCTTCACGATTACCTTCATTGTTGCGAAATAAAACACTATTTTTGCTTCAGTCATGTCCCCATTCATATTATTTACCAAGAATACTTTGAATTAACAACAGTGAGAGAATTTTCGAAAATTTCAGATACCGTGTAAACGACATGAAGACTGTGCGTTCTCGATTTACTTGCATAAACTGAAAATGACAGAAAATGATGCAATAACGGTAAAAATCGTGAACAAAATTCGAAGTGTTGCATACGAATGAGCTGTTGAGCCAAATGAAAGTTGAATGTTAGCATATGCTGAATAAGATTGAATCATTCCCAAGAAAGTGTGCGTGAGAAAATTGTTGACCTCTTGACTGATTAATGTCTATCATGAGTGATTTTACTAACGGAGCAATTGATTATGAGCATCAAATTTGATTCAAGTTTAGATACAAGCTGGTTCAAAGTTGAGAGCCATCTCAGCGAATAATTTACCACCAACAAGACTTCGAGCGATTTCTTCGAGAGTTATCTTGGATATCCACAGCAATTCAGCTGATCTGGTTGTTGCATTGAGCTATTCGAAAGGTGTGTAATATTAACACGTTCTCATTGTAACTAAAATTTAAGTGTGAGCATAAATTGTAATGTTTTCTAAAAGGCATGCAATTTGGTAATGATAATTATAAGATGCAACGAATCGGCATTCCATGGAATACCGATTCGTTTCAAATGACTTTCTCTCAGTAATCAGTTGCCTTAGAGGTTCAATATTGTCAGATTATTCTTGAAGATTGCCCGCCGTTGAATCTTGACCCAAACGTACTTGTAATGTATTCGCATGCAAATGAATATAACTCTCTGGCACAACTGTCATGTAAATCTGGATTTGTTCTAATCGGTGAAGAGTCGCTTCAGTGTAAGAAAGGTGGTAAATGGTCTGCAAAGACTCCTACCTGTCAAGGTTCATGTTTACAAATTTACTCGTAATCAGCCTTCTTTTTTAGTAGTCGCTTGAACTTGTAAAATTTGCTGATCAATTTATTTCATCACATGGAACTCGATTGTGATCGAAACATAATTTCCATTGCAGCCACCTTTTGTCCAATGCCATTTATTGAAAACGGTTATCTATTAAACATCACTGGATTTCAATTGAACAGTTCGTTAGAATATGGCTGTCAACTCGGTTATAATGCTTCATCCGTTAAACAGTCGTTATGCGAAGCGAATGCAATGTGGAATCCTCAACCGTTGTGTCAACGTAAAATTAAAATAATTGAGTGCCATAATAATCATTCTAAAATGATTGTTTTCATTAACTCATTCTATAATACAAAGTCAAACTTGTTCAGGATCACTCACTAAGATCTTATTTCTCTAGGTCCTTCAGAGAACTTCCAATTGACTCAACTAATAACGATATCAATCGGATAAATGATGCTGACAGATCTTTAGCAATTGATTGCGGTGATCCTGAATCCACTTACAACAATGCCATCGTCAATCGAACTTCCCGAGGCACAGCATTGTTCAGTCGAACTCATTACTCATGTCCTCAAGGAATGCATCTAATTGGCACTAGTGCGCCATATCGAATCTGCCAAGCAACTGGAAAGTGGAGTGTTCCAAACTTTGGTTGCCAAGGTGCTCATTCGTTTGGATTATATAAGAATGAAAGATGTTTTTTTATTGTTAGATCTGCACGCTAATAATTTGAGAAGGGAGATAATTTCAGTTGTTGCCATTCTTATTCTACCAGCTCCACCGAAAATTTATCCTAAAATACGAACGACACAAATAACCAGAGATGGGCAATAGCGCGCTATCGTGTTTAAATAGCTGAGGGGTTACTAGGATTGTTCTATCTAATTCTAATCAATTTCGTTCATACTGAAGCTATCAGTAAAAGCCAATTTGATGGCATCTGCTCTGTGAAATTAAATATAGTTTATTAGTTGTTGGAGAACGTGAAGACCTTAACATCATCCACAAACATGAGGCATATTGAGTTTGGAAAAAGGCACTTTTTAGTTAGAATAGGAAATTGAAAAGAACATTGAAGAACACCACTGCTGATGTAATCTGAAGAGTTGGATGAATCAGTAATTTGGACTAATTGAAAACGGTTCATAAGAAAATCTGGGATTCAATTGGCCAAGCGACCTCGTATGTTGTATGCTTGTAATTTTAAGTCTAATTTCGGTATGGATACGGATATCAGGCGCTTCTTCAGAATCGAGATGTGTAGGGTCAGTATAGCCTCTGTGGTCTAAATGAGAGGCACAATTTTGTTAGGATCAAAATGGAACTGCGGTAATTGATCTCCTACATAGAAAAGCACATTGGTAACTGGAAAACAGCTCATTTCATTGTAGAACGGTTTGTCAGTTTGGCTGTGGTTATTTTCTCAAAACTTTTTGGATTCATTTCACAATCTTTTCAACGTATAGGTGTGATAATCGCTGATTTTCATCTCAAGACTGAGTTATGCGATGCGATGCGATAAGATCCAAACAATTCAGAATTTCAGCCGAAATGCTCAGCATGCTAATATTCTTAAAGGAGAATGAGAAAGTATAGTTTAAGCTGTTGCCAATTGACTGTTTTTCATCTTTGAATTTTGCTGTCGTCGTTTGGTTATTTTCTTATGGTCCGAGTTTATTGTATTATTAACTGGAGCTCGTTATTTCTCATTATCTGTTGTTGAGTGATTCGATAAGAATTTTTAGCTGTTTAATGTCGTCATGAGATTTTTCCCATACAAATAAATGATGCAATTGTAAATTTTGAGAAAAGATTTCAAAGTAGCGATAGCGGTGGCAAATAGCGGATTAATTTTGTTCAGTTAGCGGATGAGCGATAGCGCTTCGCTGTTGTTTTGGTGATATTAGCGATAGCGAATTTTTTAGCGGAAATAAAAGTTTTCAGTTCAGCGGATCAGCGATAGCGTGCCCATCTCTGCAAATAACTTTTTTGATAGCATCAAGCAAATGTCAAAAGTTGAAAATGAACCTGAAATTTTGAGTAAAATGTTAAAACATCTAATTCTTCCGTATTGCTAAAACAATCTTGCAGCTACTGGATGCTACGCAGTATCAATCATGTTTGGTAAATATAACCAACCATTCTTCGCCAATGGTTCAATCGCAAATTACTCATGTGTTAATGGATTTATTCCTAAACGTTCTCCACCACTATGCATTAATGGATCTTTAAGCCACAATGAATCGCTTTGTCAGAGTCAGTTTGATATACAACTACTCACCATTTCACTCATTTATGTAAAATGAATTGATTTTAAATGTAAATCAATATTCCTTCACCCAGAATATCTCAAAAATGAATCCATATGTATTTATGCGCTACTAAATGGAAGTAGAATCCACTTTATTAATGCATTAAAAAACCCATCTTTTCAAGATGAATCATTTTGCAAATCAAATCCGTGTGGCCATGGTTCATGTGTTCAGTTATTTGGCAACTATACGTGTAAATGTGAAAATGGATACCAAATTGTTTCTCGTAATGGCTATAGCACTTGTGAAGGTTCGGAAACTGTTTATTGAAAACTGTCAATGATGTGATTGAGTGATGAATGTCATCACAGAGGAATAGAAAATAGAACAATTTAAAAAAGTTATTACAATTATCACGTGATATACATTTAGAAGTAAAAACGAAACCAGTTTAATTCGTTAAATATTCCACATAATAAAATGCAGAATATCATACAGCAATGAGTAAAAAAATAATTATTTCTGATTGATCCAGATATTGATGAATGCAATACTGCTGGGTACTCATTATGCGATCAAACGTGCATCAATACACCTGGTTCATACTATTGTAAGTGTGGTAAAGACTATTGGCTGTATGGTTCGAATGATGTGAATCAGCGTGTTAATCTTACCTTCAACACAAAATTTTTGATAAAGAATCATTCATGCATCTGTAAGTGCTTTTTATCTCTCGATTTAGTATTTTCCCTTCATCACTTTTCAGTCAGTTATGTCAGCAAAAAGCGTTAGAGTTTGCTTGAAAATACCATTGACTGTTAATTGTAATCAGCAAAATATTTGTGGTGCAACTGATTGAAATACGTTTTCTCCAACTGAATTGCAGTGAAAAGATGTCCGACGCCCAATGTGCCCGAAAATGCTTATAAATATCCATACTGGGCCGAGAAAATAATTATTGCGAATGGACTATATCCTATCGGTTTCAATCTGACATTTCAATGTAATAATTCTGGAAATCCTGTATCATTCACAACTTTAAGGTGTTCATCTGATGGAAGCTGGCAGCAAATCAATCGGTGTCAAAGTTTGTCATTTCTCACTGCTTTACACATTGACTATCTACATATGATGAGTATCCCCGTGCTTCCAAACAATTGCCTCTCATAACTGTCTCCGGATAATTGCTCTCGGAGAGAACTGTCTCCGCATAAATGCCCTCTTAACAACTGCTTCTCGACAACTTACCTTCACGATATTCATCTTTTTAAACAGTGATTTTCCTCTTTCACACTTTCGACAATCAGTTCTTTCTCTTCCGCACTTCAGCTGTTCCGTTTTGTTCTGCACTTCTCTTCTTTGATAGTTGTTCTGTTCTCTTGCCCGAAAAGTTCAAACTGTTCTGCTACGTTCTTTTGCTTGCTTGGAACTGTTTTGTTCCTGGACTAGAACAGTTTGACTGGAACAGAGGCATCACTATTCGTAAACATAAGTTCCTTCGAGTATTACTATCATTTTCACGATCATTATTACCACAATTATTGTTGTCTTATATTCTTATTATTAATACATTTAAACTCTGGCTTAATCTTAAAATCAGGTTGAGATTGAGGTTCATTTCGAAGCCGCGGTCGAGCCTCAGGTAAGATTGTGGCTAACCATGAAGAGGACTTCTTTATCGTAATAACTCTGCGACAAATTGCCGAGAGTAATTATCCGGAGGCAGCTGTCCGGTGAGACGGGGTATGGTAGCTGTCTAAGAAATAGTCGTCTTAGAACCACTACATGTATCGTTCTGTCATTTGACCTGTTCAGTCGCTCCACTTCGTTTCATCACAGATTTTCATAGATCAATGAAAACTACCAAAGCAATCTAACACTTAAAGAATATTGAATTAGCATCTTCTATATAAGCAACCAGTTGTGATAAACATGCATACAACACACTGTGAAAATTCTAAACTCCGAGAATCATTTATAATTACGAAAATGATTACAGCAAATCTTTGTTTGTGGTCTTTCACAGCATCAAGTCAATTGAACATTGAACCAAATCGTACATTTTATGTCCACAACGACGTCGTAAACTTTTCTTGTCAAACGCCGTATCGATTAATTGGACCAACTCATACAATTTGTCAAACGAATAATGTCTGGTCAATCAAAACATTACCCGTCTGTGCGAGTAAACTTTTTTGAATTTATTGCTGTAATTCCTCATATGATCTGCACTCTGTGACACTTGCAAACTTTCAGAACAAAACAGTTTTTGACGTGAATGACATGTTTATGTTGCATTTCGCATCCATCACATCCAATATTCGTCTAAAATTGAAATGCTTGTTTCATACTTAAGAAATACTTATGAAAAACCTATGAAAAAGTTGAAAATCTATCATACTTACTTATGAAAAACTAGCATTATGAAATACTTTTGTAGCATCATAATCGTTATTTCATCATACTTTTAGTACAACGATGCTCAGATATCGCTTTTAGCGGTACAGTTTTCGTCGCTGAACACCACCATAACATGCCTTCGAATGTTCCTGGATATCGGTTCGTTCGGCATCTATATCTTATCTTGCTGAAAATTGCACATCCTGCATCACTAAAACTTTTGAATAAGTTTGCTTGTTAAGACCTGTAGAAAATATCTTGAATCTGATTACCGACAGGATCGGCAGAAATTTTTGTCGGGAATAGGATTCGTAGCTTACATCAGTCAAATAACAGAAGAAGTGATGTAAAGCCAATAACGAAAACACTTATCAACGCGAAATTTGGAATTTGCAAGAGAAATGAGTAGCAGTTCGCAGTGACTGAGCATGTATCACAAATTATGATCCACTTCAGTTTTTATTAGTTCAAACGGCACTTCGTTTTCATTTAAAAAAATACCAGAAAACAAATGTTAATTTTTCATCACAACTTCTGGTCCTTATTGTGTCGAATTAAAATTTCTGAGTAAGTTTTGTTGGCTGGCTTGTTACCTTCGCTGAGCTCTTTCATTCTACTGACGTGATTCTTTTATTGACTGTATAATTGATTTATTTACATTATCATTTTGAGAATGATTCGAAGCAATGATAATTGCCTCAGTTACGTTAGTCCAGAAACGTTTACTTTTATTATCATTTTTAGTGCATTGCTGATATGCAAGAACGGTTATCACTTTGAAAATGGTGAGCAAAACATCACGATAAAATGTAATGAAAATTACGAATGGAGCAGAACAAGCATTCCGCGGTGCATTCGTGAGCATATTCGTTATTTTTATACTGCTATGTGTCTGCAAATCCTTTTATTAATACAGTCTTATTGAGGTATTCAGAAAATCAGCACATTTTACAGCAAAAACATGTTTGGTCAATGAATCCGAGCAGCTCGTTCCACTTAAAAAAGTACTGCTCAGTGGTGAATCCACATCCTTCAACTGTCAACAAAGCGATTATTATTTAGCCGGTAACCGTTAGCGTATGAGTTATTCTTTGTGGTGAATCATTGCGGTCTAGAAGTGAACATTCTTCTAATGTGAACATTCATTGTGTTTACATGATGATTTCCAATGTCTTATTTTGTTGAACAATTCTTGCTGCCCCAATAGTGGAAAATAGTAGTACTTTCTGAAAGCAGTTTTGTCTTATGCAATAGGCATTTTCATTTTTGATCAATTTTCGCACCTTCTAAATGGTACTCGAGGATGGATTAAATCATTGAATTTTACCGATATCTTCATTCGCTAGTGAATAAGTGATTTGAGTTTATTAAAGGTACATCGTCAACAACGTGCGCTGTGAATAATACATCATCTAGTTTGAGAATGATTGAAACCTATGATAATTGCTTCAGTCACATCAGCCCAGAAACATACGCATCAATTGGTGAATCTGCAGTGCTTTGGTGCGTTGTGAATGAACGATGTGCTAATTATACGGTATGCAGTAATCTTCACTTTTAAGTGTTTATTCTGTAACATTCACCTATTGACAATATTTTTGAATGTTTACAGGTTTCCTGGCGACGGTCTAAATCAGTTCACGACGAATTGGTGACCGTCAAACGGGGAATTTTCAAGTATGCTGTATTTTTTGAGAAATCGGAGGTGATTGCATCAATATTGCTTTCTCAGTCATTTTTAATGTCACAAAAGCTCCAATAAACATTGCAGATTCCAATTCAAATGTCATAAACTGTAAAATGCCTTAAAAGCTGATGAATGAGCGATTGTGTTCAGCGACTGAATAATTTTGTTGCCTTTTGTAATCAGTTACCTTCGGAAACGATTTTGAATCGTACATATAAATCACCAGACTGAAAAAAAAGATAATATTCTTGCTCTTGTAGCGTTTTCATCAAGATTCTTATCAATGTGTGGTATCTTCTAATGGAAAAATAATTGACCAAAAATCAACAGACTTTTTTGTGCATTCCCTGAGAGAAGATACGAAAAGTTGGATGGATACAATGAACTCAGCAGAACCAATCAAAGGTGAATAGGTGTTGATAATCAGCGATTTTCACTGTGGAAATATTTTTTACGTGGACTCAGAAATAACGAATAAGATCAATAATAGCACGTAACGGAATGTGAAAAATCATTTCATCGACTAGGTTTTCTATCGATTCCAGATCTGTATTGATTTCAAACGTTTTCTTTTATCATCATTTATTACTGTCTAATGGTATCGGACATGTTTATCGTTTCAATAATGAATCACATAATTGAAGTTAAGTGAGAAGACTGATTTGGAATCGACTAGAGAATATCAGCAAAAAAAAAATCACCATCACAAAGTGTTATGAGCATTAATTACTAACCAATCGTATACTTGCATCAAGTGGGAAATACTTAACTGATTTTTTCAGATAACTTATTCGGGAATGAGTTGAGTCGAGCAACTTGGAATTCATCAGATGATGTAAGTTCAGTGATGTATTACCGTTTTTGTAATTGATTTCGTGCTTGCTGAATCAATTTCATAACGTTTTAATGGAGAACAAAGTTTTAGTGGGAACGAAGTTTCGATGGAACGTGGACGTATCGTTACCAAGCCGGACAAAAGTGATTTTCAAGTTTCTCGCAACAAAGCTATAATATCCATCCATCTATGATCTTAAAGTCAAATCTTCTTTGAAAACAAGACATACTCACTAAAAAAAACTAATAGGGATTACAAGAAAATGATATAAATGATGTAATTCATATTGGCTCCAATGATGTGTTTTCATCTGATCCTTGAAGAAGCAAATAAGATCACTCAATATAAAACACTAAAACAAATCTACAATCGTAATAAAAATGCGTCTTTCTTACAGCTATCTGATCGGAAAGTTATTCGAAGAAGCTCCTCAATGGTCGACGATAGTGGTGAAATACAAAATTAAAAAATGTGTCAGCTGCACGCTTCATCTAAAACTTCTCCACGGCGACATCACCTCAGAGAACGATATAGCAAAATTTGTGACGATTGCCGAGTTGTTCGCAAACGACACTTCTTTTCGTATGCGATCAAATTTCGGTTTCGTTGCATTCGCTATTGAAAGCAATTCACCACTTGCTTACCTCTACTCGGTTAATATCTACCTTATTAAATGTCCGCCGGTAATCAATCATTATCTTACTTTACAATTTTCTTATTTCTCAAACTGCCAATTCATTCGACTTAACGAGCAATACTTCATATTTAAAATGTATTAATTGCGTATGCTTATTGTTAGCACTATTCATTTTGATCTATTTACTAATCCGTTGCCTAAAAACAATTTGCCTAAAAACGTTTTGCCTAAGGACAGTTTGCCTAAAAACAGTTTGCCTATTAGGCAAAATATCCGATAAAAAACTGTGCTTTAGGCAAACTGTCCTTATAGGCAAAACGTCTTCAGGCGAATTGTGCGAGTACCATTTAATCGAGGTAGTGAGCACAAGAAGTTTGATTTATAGATTATTGGTTTGTTTGGAGGGATCGAGTTGAAAAATGATTGTTCCAGATCAAGATTGGGCTTGTCGAGTTTCCGGAAACGGTGGCGCAGCAGAATTTGATTGAGATTGCAGGTAAGTGTGTTAGAGATGCGTCTACTTATGACGGCTCGCAACCAACGCTCTCATGCTCTTCCCGAGGAAAATGGTTCTCTTCACAGCAACTTGTTTCGACATGCGTCTGCAAAGACTTGCATTCAACTTACCATAACAAATGTGTACCGCGAGGTCATTATTTCATCTTTGTAGCAATCGTCCATACAGTCGCTTCATAGAATAATACAGATAGAATGATACAGCGGGAACGAATAGGAATTTGTCGTATTTCATTGAAAACCTTTCATACTGTTTTTCTTCATTGTGCAACGAAGAATGCATTTTCATTATATAGAACTAACTATGATATAATGTCTTGATATCGTTAAACACAAATATAATGAATCTGAATTCAATAAAACACTTTTAACACATAATTATCTCTATGACAGGACCGATCTGCTATAATTGCTCAGCTGATTCAATCTGTGATGCAACATCAGCAATACATTGTGATGTTGGACAGAGTTGCTTCACTGATGCGTCATTACACTCTAATGGCGTATTGAAAGTAACAAAAGGTTGTTCGGATGATTGTCGAGGCTCAGTGATCGATTTGGATCAATGTATTCATGGAGAACAATCATGTCATTTGTGCTGTACCACGGATTATTGTAATCAATTACCATATCCTCGTCAGTTTCTTCAACTGAAAGGTGACACACCTATCTGTGTTGATGCAAAACCGATGAGTGTGCAGTGCATTCGCCAGTTGAGCATCCCAAAGTAATATTCAGTTTCATCATACACCGGACACTGATCCGATCTGTTCATGATTACATGATAATTTTTATGATACGATTCGATTTATTATCATCACTGCCTACAACGTTTTCAAATTTATGAAATAGATCTGTGACAAAGAATAAATTCCAGATATACCAATACATTTGTATCTCCGGTGTTGATCCCATTTCCGATTGTTTACGATAACGATCCCTATTATACGGTGACGAGTAACGTTCCTTTGCTCGGTTCAAAACCATATTCTGTTGATAGTGATATGAAAGAAATCGTTTGGAACATAACTGATCGTCATCAGAATTCACAAACTTGCACTACCCGTCTAATATACGAAGGTTCGAAATTCGGTTATTTATTTTTTTCGGTCAAATCATCATATGAGACATACCGTCAACTTCATTCGAGCATTAGCTGAAGAAAGAAGTGAGTATTCCCCATCACTGCATTATTATTGTATGAAGTGGACACTTCCTCCGAATAACGATTCCACATGTGGTTTTCGAGTGAATTAACAGAACAGTAACGTTCAATTCGGCATTTCCACATTCACTGTTTTCTAAGACATGAATAATCATCTACATCACCCAATTGAATAATGTCACTTGTAGATCGTTGGCCACCCATGCTGATATGCCCAGAGTTATATGAGGACTACATGTCGAACACAACATCGTCCATTGTTCTAGCGCGATTACCGATGGTTGACTGGGTTGATGCATCAGATGTGCATTTGATGTATGAACCGTTCAATGGAAGCTCAGTGCAAATAAATGAACCCATTCGTGTGACGGTGACTGCAGTGGATCAGCACGGTAATATTGCCAAATGCAAATTCTGGTATGTCGCAAGAGGTAAATTGTGATGATTTTCAATGAATTCTTACAATTAGATACATTCACAGTGCGTTTTCAATGCTGGCACGTCAAAATTCATTAACCGAAATATCATGCATGAGCATTTGATGTGAATTAAACGAAATACTTTTAGTCGCATCGCATGTGATAAGACATCATCTTATAGTTTAATATTATCTATAGAAAGTGTTGAACAAAAAGGATAACTTGATTATACGATACAATATGATCACATAATCGTTTTGTATAATTCAGTGAGCGATTGTCCCTTATGGCCAGTGAATGAAACAGAATACCAATGCAGTGGTTCATTGAATGAACGTACCTGCAAACGAATCAATGACTGCGACAACGAATACCCATCAGGAATTAAAGCATTGACCTGTGCATTGGGTGCTGGATGGTCTTATGCCTTTTCTTATTCCTCGTCACAAATGATCCGTTCACCAGTATGTATTTGTAAGTTATTCTCGTTATGGCTTGTAAAATATGCATTACGTTTTGAATTCATTGCTTGACATTCTGAAGACATTACTTCTGCTATGTATCATCAAAGAATGAAGGATTGCAGCTGAATAAGGTTACTTTAATTTCCAGATGAATATTTTTCGTTGTTATCTCTCAAGATGTGCTATTTTCACTGCAATGATAATATCTTCAAATGCAATTACATTAGCGGTTCATTTGCATGGCTCCTTAATTCAAAATACCTTTCAGCAGAAACTAGGCCAGCTATAGCAGTGAGCATGAAAATGGAACTGGTATCTAACAGAAATATTTGCGTAGCATTGCTTACGAATGAGGTTGGTCATTTTATAGAATGCCATCAGTCAAGCTTATAGTCACTAATCTGTCTCCCTGCGGAAGATGACTTGTTCAGATTCTGTTCTTTTCCTGTGCTAATAGATGAGCTCAGCAAGAGTATGGTGCAGGTCATAACTACCCATAATAAGTAAGCATAATATTAGTAACACTCAAAACATAATTTAACCACTGGTAACACCTGAACTGATCGGTCGTTTCAAAAAATATTCATCTTTTAAGATCTATGCGAAGTTGATGAATATAACAAAGCAAATTTGTGCAAATAATACCTGGCAACGCAGTGAATACCTTACCAATCATACCATCCTTACGATTGATTTCATCAGTCATAATATCAATGTTGGAAATGGCGAGCGTTGTGCGCGGAAGTTTGTGCAAAGCATCGAAGAAGATTTAACGACAATTACGGTAAGTAAACAATCATGCACCATTGTTCAGTGTACTGTTTTCTGAGGGGATGAATTCTGTGGGTAGCTCTTGATTAATACTGAATATTTACAGGATATTTGTGAAGGATTACAGATACACTCGCGATTCATCAATTATTCGGTCTCCTATGGTGAAGGTAATCGCAGTTATAATCCAAATTATTATGATTGCTGTTCATCTGCATCTTCAATGACCTCATTGATCTTCGATTGTATTTGCTTCGAAAATATTCCGTGATTAGTGATCTATGATTGGATTCGATGATTAGTTCTGAACATCCTTCGAATGAAAAATTACCGAGCATTTTCAGAACATTGTCCATCTGGCTTCTACTCATCTGCGACTGGTTGCCTTCCATGCCCAATTGGTACATATTCAGATAGAGAGGGCTTGAAACAATGCCAGCAATGTCCACCAGGATCAAGTACATCTAATTTAGGCTCATTTTCTATTAAACTATGTTATGGTTAGTTCCTGTTTTGAAAATGTCTATTCCGCTTCCAGCATTTCTTTCAGACTCATACTTTCTCATTTTTAGCAGTTTTCTGTAGATTATGTGGACCAAGATGTTAATTTTGCATCTCCGTAATGCATCATATAATAAAGCATTCATATGAAACAGATGAAGAATTCGAATGTTGCATCGAAATACACATACATTCTGAGAATCTGTAAAGTTTACTAGAGACAACTGAACCACAGATTTATTGACACAATCTGAACATATGAATAAGTTGAAGTTAACGCTTCCATTTTAATTGATCCATCGGTTGCCAGTTGTTAACTGTGTAACGTTGATCAAGAGTATATGTTATATACAAAGCGTAAGGTGATTCCATTTGCTTTCTCTTTCAAATTCCTCAAATTGGCTTTCCTTCACTATGAATCTTTTGATTTCAAGAGCGCTGCCCGTCTGGCTACTATTCGGAAACCGGACTAACACCATGTCGAGCTTGTCCAAAAGGTTTCTTTCAGTCGAATAATGCCTCGAAAGAGTGTCTACATTGTAGACCGGGTTCTACAACAGCTTTGCCTGGCGCATCTTCTGAAACCGATTGTGCAGGTTCAGCTCAGTCAATTACTTCTTGATTTTGATTTTCATTAGGTTACTCTCCGATATGTTGTTCAACGATAAGTTCAATGTCTCAGATATAACTGTCATGTTAATTACAACTCTCCTCTCTAGGTTTTATGTTATTAACATTTTGAAGTAATTTTCAGAGGAATGCATGCCTGGATGGTTCAGTCAGAATGGATTACAACCATGTATAGCATGTCCATTTGGATTTTATCAATCAAAGACCGCTCAATGGACGTGTGATCGCTGTCCTGAAGGCACTACGACGTTTCATCAAAACGCGACTTCCATTCATCAATGCCGAAGTAAATAATGCTCTTGCAATTCGATTAATTCAAACTACTTATGCTTTCAACTTCTCAGTTATTTGTGATCACTAACTACTGTTCCATCAAATACTGTTCTGTTCTGCCAAACAGAAAAAAAAACGAAATAAGTCAAGGTGACAGCACAGTATAATTGGCGGGCGAAAAAAATGGCAACAGAAGTGTTCAGAACAGGGAATGTTTCGAAAATTATTACTTCCAAATTTCCACATCATACACGCATATATCAGACGATTCCTGCGCTTCGCTTAGAACACGCTGATTACAATTTTATGTTCCTCAGCCCGGAAAGGTTCTGAGATTAAAGGGAATTAGTAATATGCTCCGTGGACAATGATCACACTTAGTTCCAGAGAAACAGAGTTAAGTAACTTGATGCTTCCGCTCAAGCTGGAGCTCAATTTTTCGCAGGCATTCATTTAACATTGTGGTCATAATTTAGAACGAAACTCGGATTTCCTGAAAACAATATGAATGCTTGTCTTTACTGAGGAAATGGAATATGATTTGGCGCACTTCTGTTCGATTTATATGAATTTGTTCAAGTTAGATATCCACTCAAATTCGCTCAAGAACCCCATCATTTCTTAAGCCCATCGGATACAGGAGGTTTTGTTCTGCATAAATGTATGCACATGTGCTGTCAGCTTGATAGATGTGAACTGTTAGTTTATCACGATTGTAACCGAAACAAAATAGAATTGAAACGAAGAACTCGAGCTAAAAGCAGAATAAAACAGAACTTTAAAAAATTCTCAAAAAATGGCAACAAATAGAATAATAAGAATGGAGGCAGTACAGCACAGGACGAAACAATTCCGAAAAAATGGAATAAGAATATCATTAACAGTAATCGAGCTCAACTTTTACTCCAGTTCAAGCATAAGCAATTGAATACGTTCATTATTCAGTAGCTGTATGTGATGATATATGTCATCCGAAGTCGGTTTGTGTAGATGGCAAGTGCAAATGTGACTATGGATACGCAGGTTACGATTGTGGTGTTGCTTTGAATCTTTGCCATGCAGAATATTGTCTCAACGAAGGACGATGTTCTTTTGATGGAAACTCCACTACTTGTCATTGTGAAGATGGTAATACCACAAGTATCGTTTCGTTTATTTCCTTTTCAATACTATAATTTCGCTTTTTTTGGCGGTCATTGAAATCTTTGTTGTTTCATCATCTTCAATTGTTTTTTGGGCGAACATTCAACTGTTTTTTGGGCGAAAATCGAGTTCTCGTGATACCAATAAATTGAAAGAATACTTAGTAAATGTCATTTCGAGTTTCACTGCCAGTATTTTTCAGGTTTCACAGGTAAAAGATGTGAAAAGCATATCACATCGCCGGAACTTCCTCATCGAATGACTTCACCATGTTTCAATATCAGCTTGTGCTCTAATGGTAGGCAGTATTCCTGCATTCCTCTATAAGCATTGAAGTTAGGCATTAATGGCCAGTATGGAATAAATTGACGCAATCGGAACACAGAAGTTGCAATTGAATAAGTGTGAATTTTGGCACACTTGAAACTTTATGATCAAAAACTGAGTTTTGGTGACAGAGTGTGATTGAAGCTTTGCAGGTGCTTGTATCAGCACGGGTCATTCTTATATCTGTGAATGTAATGATGGTTTCAAGAATGCACCACATTCAAAACAAATCTGCATTCCAATGGATAGTTGCGATTTTTTGTCTTGCGCGAATGCAGCATGTCCTCACATCACTCAAACCACTATCAGCTGTCCACATTTTCAAGGTAAAGTACACAATGAACTTTCCTGTCCGAAAGCAAATTATGCTTAGCATATTAATTCTGAAACTGACTTACACTTCAATGGTTCATGCGACGCATAATGGTACATAAAGTGTTGTTGTGAATAATCTGAAAGAAGACTATAAGCAGAACTTTTGACGACTGGTACGATGTAAGATTGATGGGGGCGGAATCGGGCTCAGGGGCAGCGATGGTAACCGAAGGAAATATGGGTTCGGTCAGAATTTGGCCGAATCCATTTTTTTAAAATTCCGAAATTTGGTATGTAAACGAAAAATTTTCGGAATCTACCGAAATTCGTAATTTTTTGGAAATTACCGAAACTTCAAAATTTAAAAGTTTTGTTCATTGTGGAAATATTCGAAAAAACAAACATTCATTTAAGAAATGTAGAAAAGTCTGCACTTGTTCAGAAACGCATATTCCAATGATGTACTTTTCAAATTTGTAAAGACTATTCCAACGATTTAAGATAGTTGAATATCAAAACTATTGGGGTACAGGTAATCTCTGGCTCATGACCGGTGATGCCTAGTGTGAAAAAATTGACCCAACTCCGGCTGCGCGTTTTTAAAACTCTTGGCTGTGCGATTTTGGCTCCAGCTACAGCTGGGTATTTTTTACCTCTAGTTCCAGCTTTGTCTTTGCATTTTTCTGAAATTTTGGCCCGGGCAAATTCTTTGAAACTTCTGCTCCAACTTCAGCTCTAGATTGGTCTCCAGATCTTTCTAAACTTCGTTTCCAGCTCCATCTTCGACTCCACTTTTTTTTAAACTTCGGCTTCGGTTCCAAAATTTGCTTTGCCCCGCTCCTGTTCCTAAACAGTCCGGATCCGGAGAAAAGCTATCGTACCGGTTCTGGTTCCGGCTACTGAATTTTGCTGTGATATTTTTTTGATGGAGCCAAAAAGTGCTTGCGGGCTCTCGAGTTCAGGACCTCCGAAGTTGATGGGCATAGTTGGGGACCTTTAAGACCTCGAAAACGCTCGATAATCCACGAAACTCTGAAAACGCTCGGGGCCACCTAGTCTTGGGGTTCTCCGACCCAACCGAAGTCTGATGCTTAAGTGAGCCTTGAAGCGATAATTCTTCTTAAATGCTATTTTCAGCGAAGGCAAGCAAAGAAAGTAACTGCACAAATGATGGCATAAAAACTCTGACCGGTTCCTGTTTATGCCCACCAGAGTACACGGGAAGTAATTGCTCAATGAAATTTAACATTTGTACTGATATGATGGAGAATTCCTTATGCGGCGATGGGAAATGCGATCAATTTTCAAACGAATTAAATAGTTATTATTTTTGTGAATGTAATAATGGTTGGTTATAAAAAATCAGTTTTTTTTAACACTTCAGTTATAGATTGTTTGATTATTTGATCCGCTTTGTTACAGTACGTAAGAGTCGAAAGATCAATGACCATTTAATTATTGAGAGTTTAAGGGACATTTGGTGAAGATTGTCAAACGTCAGCGCCGTGTAATTATGATTTATCAACTACCCCGAAATGTAATTATGGTTCATGCAAAATTACAAATAAGAAAGCTTCATGTGTGTGCAGCGAAGGCTTCGATGGCATGGACTGTTCGACTCCAGTTGAACATTGTAGATCAAATCCTTGTCAACACGGAGGAACTTGTTATGACACTTTCAACGGACCTTTCTGTTCATGTCCCAGTGACTATGAAGGCGATTTTTGTGAGGTCACTTTATTTCATTCATTCATAACGTAGCAATGAATCGAACAAAAATCATTTTTTATAAGTTTGCAAAGAACAAAGTTGTAACCACCGAAACTATTTATCGATTTCAGCAAGCTATCAGTCCTTGCATGAATGACACATGTGTTGAAGGGGGTCATTGTACTGCTATTTCAATGGGTCATGATGGAAAATACAACTGCAGCTGTAAACATGGTTGGAAAGGTAACTTTTTTATGACATTAAACTTTTAAGATTGATGCCTTCCCAGCGAATTCATGAGCTATTTGGGATGTCGTCATGTATAGTGCGGGAGTTCAGACAGCCAGTAGAAAGTTTGTAGATTTTATGTTTATCAGAAATTGATATCTCAGTGATGAGATAAGGCTAGATAACTTTTCAAGATTTTCTTTCGCGACGAGTAGTGTGAGCTGTTTTCGAATCGTTCGAAACGAGAAGCTGCAAAAAACACGAAGTAATTGATTTTTGTGATCTCATTTTAAAATCAATTGAAGAGGACATTGCGCAAATAGTAACATTTCTGATCGAATCACAAACGTATCATTCGAATGGAGTAACTGATGATGTACTGAATTGTTGAGTATATTGTGGTATCAAAGCAATTCGATTCTGTCCAAAAGGGTTCATGAAGTAACCATGTTTTTGATATATTCGATGGAATATGTTCTTAAAATATGCTCGATGAGTTGTTTGCTTTTTGCAGGGCCACGTTGTGCAGAGGATGTAGATGCTTGTGTAAATAACAACTGCTCTTTACAGTCGGAATGCGTCGACGTTCTGGGTGATACTTACAAATGTCTGTGTCCATTCAATAGAAGAGGAAGTTTCTGTGAATTACCAGTCGAGTTCTGCTCATTGAGAAATCCATGTTTCAATTATGGCACTTGCACTGATATCCAATGGGGTTATGATTGCTCGTGTCCTCCAGGTGTCACTATGCTTCTCCTTATTTACAAATGCCTACAGTCGTCAAATGTGACCTTAGCTCCCCCAGTCATCCATCGATTTTTTCTCCATAAATCATTCAAGTGTTCAGGTTATGGTGGAAAAAATTGTGAGAGCATTTTGGATCACTGTGATCCAAATCCATGTCAAAATAATGGTATATGCAGAAGCAACATTCTTGGTTATTATTGTGAGTGTCTGGCGGAATATGAAGGACTGAACTGTTCTGTTCGCGTTGTAAGTTCTCTGATTGGAATTTTTTGGTGTGAACACAATTTGATTCTATATGATGATGTACAGTGAATGAAATGAATTTGTGAGTGTTGTGAAGTATTTTCATTGATAAGTTGTGCGTATTAAAAAATATTTTGTTGTTTGACCACATCATAAGCACCTACGAAGGGAGAGCGTATGTGTACTTGGTGAATTGTTCAAAAATTGTTTGTTTATAGAATCCATGTAAAATAAACGCAACGATGAATTATTGTATGAATGGAGCGACATGCTACGTTGAGGGCATAGTTGCACGTTGTCGCTGTACTTATGAGTTCGTTGGCGATAGATGCGAAATAAGTTAGTGCACTTTTTATTCGCATTTATTGAGCTTCTCGCGAGAATATTTTATGTGCTTCATGAGAGATGATGACCGACTGATGATTAATCATCATTCCTTACCATCGTTACTCTACCTGAAAATTGTATAAATTTCTCCCCATTCGAAAAGTGAATTAAGACTATTATTACCACGTCTAATTTCTCATCAACGGAATACATAAATATTGATACCCTTCTGTAAAATATCTCAAACCTCGTATCGTTGGAAAATTCTGATGACTGCTTTGTGATTTTGGTATATTCGATTATTTTTGTATCGGTATTCATTCAAATTTTGTCAGCAAGTGAATCCATTTGAAGGTGCAACCAATCGTGTATTATTAATTGGATTTGAATTATATAATTTGTATTGTCCGTTTTGATTTCAGAGAAAACCCAAAGTTATAATCTCTATTTTGCTGGAGGAATTCCTTCGGCGAAAGTCGTTTCAATACCGTTCAACAGCAGTGATATTTTTGATGAATTTTCATTATGCGGATGGGTAAAGCCACGTACACAGAATCGCATTCAACAATCCTCTGAAATGATGAGTACACCATTCATCGTATTATTTTCAAAGCAAACGTTCGTTACATTTTATAGTTTCTTCAACGAATATCATTTGAAAGCATCCGTCTTCTCTTATTTCCGCAATCGACTAATCAATTCAATATTCTACTCTCTTCATCGTTGCAATGGAATTCAGTAGTTAATGCAGCTACATTAGGTGGGTAAGGAGGTATAGAAGGAAGCTATGCACTCCCCCGACAAATTTATAAGGTACAGGAGGAGTGGAGAAATTCGTTGGACAGCGTGTTCCAGGGTGGACAGGAGAAAAATATGTCTGTGTCCCTCGTATGAAATTGTATGAGTGCCAGGTGAAACAATCAGCTAGTGATAAAATTATTGAAAATTTTTGGAATTAACGATAAATCTGGCCATGAGATGACAGTGACAAGAAATGCGTTCAGTAAGGATGAGAATCCATGGACAGAATACAAAAGGGGGCGATTTTTGTTAGTTGAAGCAATGATAGCATGATTGCAATTCAAATCGCATTCGATATTATTCCATGGCAAAAAAATCGTGTGATGCTGCATAATTGAATATGCCAAGAACTTAAAGTAGATGTTGATGAAAACGTTATCCGTTGGTGGCATTTATGTTCCGAAAGCATTTCGAACCATCTTCAGGCACAACCAATCATTAATTTCAATCAGTTGTTCGGGTGTTCAGGTGAATAATACCGTCCTGATCAAATTCACAATGAAGACTGGTGTATGGCATCAAGTTAGTGGGTGCATTATTATAATTCACTTAATTTTCATCGCAATGACAACGAAACTAATAAGGATAATGAATGAAATAACTGAACATTTATGGCTAAATTTTTCGAATTAAACAAAACGATTTCTTTAGTTTTGTGTCCGTCGAAATCGTGGCAGTATAATGAACGTTTTCTTAAATGGGCAACTGGTTGCGACGTCCAATGAGAGCATTGGAGAAATGCACCCTCAACTGCGCATTTTGCTGGGTCAATCAATCAGTGGTCGACGGCGATTTACTGGTGAACTTAGCCTTATCCAGGTTCACATTTTGCGGACATTTTACCTATTGTTCGCAAGCAAATCACTCTTTCGAACTTCCTCCGAACTAACTAGGCACGATTTCAAGAGCTGTGCAATTCTATGTTTTCGGAACTATGCATAATTTCATGATTACGCATATTTACAGCTTTATAAGAAAGCGATGAGTGATGCTGAAATACGAAATATGGCATATAATTGCCAGCACTGGCTGCATTCGCAGAGTGAAAATGATAAAAAAAGTTTGATTATAAACTGGAAAGAATTCACAACGATCGGCTATCAAGATTCCTCCGTACACGGACTCTATCCGGGTGTTTGCGTCTCATCCACATGTCTACCAGGCCAGTCCGAGTCATGCTCAAGTGTTTATGGTAAGTGCTCTAAGCAGTCCAGTCTTACTGAATTTCGCAAATGAATTTTTGCATTC
Organism: Anisakis pegreffii; assembly: GCA_035041965.1. Lineage (NCBI taxonomy): Eukaryota > Metazoa > Nematoda > Chromadorea > Rhabditida > Anisakidae > Anisakis > Anisakis pegreffii. The sequence goes on along the minus strand of JAPYMA010000890.1, from coordinate 44,661 downwards.
TGATTGTATGTGTTGATATTTGCATAAGCGAATGACAAACTTTAATTTATTTAAGATAAAATACCTCCGACAGTTGTAAATTGTCCATCAAACCAGTATATTGTGTCTGAAAAGCGTCTCACAAGTGTAACATGGCAGCCCTCTACAGCAGAGGATATATTTACGGACAATGATCTCATCGTTGAAGTAATATGCAATTTTAGAAGCGGTGATGTTTTTACATGGTAATTAAAAATATCTATTTGTATGTGTCTTTCTCAAGTTATATCACTCAATAAGTTAGATATTAACCTGATTATATTATTATGAATTTAAAACTATACTTCGTTTGTTTTCAATATCCGGAAAACGGATTCGCTCCCCGAATTATTCTGAATAATTGGAAATAGATGAAGCTCTGAGCGTATTCTCAACGGTATAATATATGAATGAATATTGAAAGGTATATGGTGAATGTAAAGGTAAAGGTAAATGTAATAAATATCTCAGTTCAGGGGTCAATACCGTGTGATTTACATAGCCAGTGATAAAGCAGGTAATATTGCAACATGTGAATTTGATATTGTTGTGTCACCACAAAATTGCACTGAACCATCCGATCCATACAATGGCAATAAGAGCACACTAGAGTTAAATAGCAGCGATGTGGCACGTCGAGCAGCGTTTCTGAATTGTAGAGATGGTTATTTGTTTGCAACCAAAATGCCGGCTTTCTTTGTCTGCGATATCATGGTCAGCTTCTTTCAATAATTACCTCTATTGTATTATTAACTCGCTAGATGCCTCATTTTGCTAGGATTTTAAAAGGATTTAGTCATTCTAATACTTGAAATTTATCAATAATACGGCCGAATTCGTTCGGCTCATTGCATTCTATAATTCATCTTTTGCATTTTTTGTGGGAAATTTGCGAGCAATTATTGTGGAGAAATAACAGTTACGTTTAAGGGTCGATGGTCTCGTTGGCATCATCCAATTCAATATCGTTTTCCGTCATGTTCAGCTTATAAACCTCCCGAACAACGGCTGAATGGTTGAACTTAGCCTTAATATCTCAATGTTGATTAGTCAGAAACGATCGTATCATTTTATGAACTCGTTTCAGGCTCAGTATCAGTGAATGACCATTGTTCAAATATTGAAGATATCGAAAGAGTTTTAATGCAATGTATAGCGGTATGCATAATATCTATAAATATTTTTTTTGATGCTACATTTGATGCATGTGTTTGCTGATGAGAGCAGGGTATTTAAGTTTATGATTGACACAGTTCGAAAAACCTCAAAAAGTGTTGATGCCATCCTGGAAGATATTCGTTCGGGAAGTCAACATGAAATCATCGGTGGAAAATGCCTAACTATAAGGATATGACTGCTTCAGATTGCAAACAAGCGATACGGTGGTGCAGGTTTCTGTCGAACAGTAAACTGTAGTGGTGAAGTGAACATCTCTTCGAACTGTGCGAAAAGAGTCAAGAAAAGTACCATTCTACAGCGAATTGAACTCTCATATGTTCTCACAATAAAGTAAACATTTGCTGAGCTAGAAAGTTTGAGATTTTATTTGAAATGCGACAGTCTGAATTGTATCATTCACTGCTCACATTGACCCACAGATCGGATAAAATTATATATCATTTGAAACACTCAGTGCCATTTCTAAAAATATCCATCTTGAAGCACTACACGATCGTCGATCTTCCATTACGTTGATACGAGTATGTATGAAGAATACGGAAATAATTCGAAATCGCCAACAACAGAATGGAGTTGCAAAGATCCTGATTATCAGATGTTATTGAATGGCGAGCTCAAAGCATGCGGTATTTCTTTTTTTCCACTCATATTTTACATCGTGAAGCTAAGCAATCCATCAGTTATTTCAAACTTCCTGTGCTTTCGTAAAGCTCGAATTTAATTTCAATCTCACTCAACAATATCGTACGTTCTCGTTAGTAAATTTGTGTAGTTTAAAGAGGAATTGAAGACCAAAGTTTCAAAAAATTCATGAATGCCATATTGATGTTGTAGTGAAATGTACGATTGGTTATTACCTCAGCAACTCAACTTGTATACCTTGTCCAGAAAATACATATAAGGATGTGGAAGGAAATGGTCCATGCAAAAAATGTGCTAATGGAACGGTTACAGGCACAACAGGCGCTACGATGGAAGTCGATTGCTATTGTAAGTTGTGCTCCATTGTATTTGATATGAACACAGCGATTGATCTGTCAACGCAATTTTGAATGATTTCGATCGCTTTTCATAACCTTGTTCCTAACTCAGATGATTTCAAAATTGTTGCAGTTTGCTAACAAAATATGCAAAACATTTAGCCAACTGTACACCTGGCAACTATTATAATCCTACTACATCCAGTTGCAAGCAATGTGAGCGTGGAACATTCCAACCAGAAGATGGAGCGATTCAGTGCTTCCCTTGCAAGTTGGGATATTCGACAGCTGGGACCGTAAGAAAACGTTGTACTATTTCATTATATCGTAACTGAAACACGAAAGAACTGTGTGCTACCTGAGCACTGTTATAATTCGTGACCGAACAATTTATTGCCTAACGGACGGTTTTTCAATGGATATTTTGCCTAATAGGCAAGCTGTCCCTAGGCGAAACGTCTTTAGGCAAAATGTCTAGGTACCGTTATAATTTCTCATCGTATGAGTTTCGATTATGGAACTTTTCAGCTTTTTCATGAGTTCTGAAGAATGATCCATTTAAAAAGTTGCTATAAAGATCAGATTATGAAAACTTTTAAAAGGAAACATCCTCTCAAAGGATGCATGAATGAAGAATCAGCTAGGAAATTTGTAGGGTTCAAGAAGTGAAAAGGACTGCAATGTAACTTGTGAAGGTGGATTTTATATGGGTGTTGAAGAGCTGTGTGTGGCTTGTCCAAAAGGTTCATTTCGACCAAACAGTAACGAAACTGTAAAGTGCATATCATGCAATCTTGGCTTTACTACTCCAACCACAAACTGTTCATCAACAAAAGACTGTTCTGTTATGAACTGTCCACCAGGCACATATACCAATCAAAGTGTAGTTGCACCCTTGAATCAGGACAGTGATCGTCTTACAGATATTTGTTTACAATGTCCTATTGGATATTATCAGGTTTGATCAGCTCATTTATCCACTTTTATTGGCGACCTTGACAATTAGGATCACGAACTGAATCATTTATTTTTTTATTCCTCAGGATGGATGGAACCAATCTGCCTGTGTGCCATGTGGTACTGGTTTCACAACATTGAACCCCGTAAGTTTATCTCATATTTTGCATGCATTCCACAGTCCTGCACTCTAATGTGTTAAAAAATCAAACAAGTAGTCCATGAATAGCACACATTCAACTGAGAAGGTTATAGTTGAATACTTAGGATGTGAAATCCATATAGACAATGACCAACTCATTAGAATATAATTTCAGGGATCTTCCAGCGTGCGTTACTGTATATTATCAATGGTAACAGCGCCGCCAAAAACTGCAATCGCATCGCAAGAAAAACACGAGTCAGCGCCCTGGATATCTTGGTTGATTGTATCAGTTGCGGGAGCAGTTGCAGCAATTATTGTTAGTTCAGTTGTGATCGTTTATAGAAAAAGGTGAGTTGATTCTTATCATTTAATAACGTTCGTAGATTCCTTTATTTTTTTGCATTCGCATACCTATTTCAAACGCACTTGTTGTATATTATATTATTGAGTTGGTGGTAACTGCAACCTTGTTAGAGTATGCATTTATTACTAATGCTTTTATTCTGATATATGTAAGCGGTTCGTCGATATTATTTATCACTGACGATAAGTGATGTCGAGTGCATGCAGCTATCCCTTTTGTTGAGGAAATTAAAGATTTACAACACCTGAAAATTCTATTAAAATAGTCATTGCCAATAACTGAACTAACGATCAGTTGCAAAGAGACAAATCTAAGAAATAGCAATTGAATGTCTGCTATGTCAAACAAATAATAACATGAGTGGTGTAATTAGCATACAGAAGTGATGGGATCCGGTCGACAATCGGTCGGAAAAATCCGAAAGTTTCAGTCGGAATTCCGACTATCGAAATGACGAAATGCCAGTTCAGTCGGATTCCGACCGAACAAGTTGGAAAATCGGTCAAAATTTCGAATATCGGAATGACGAAATGCCAACTCGGTTGGAGTACTACCGACCGGAATTTCGTTCGGATTCCATATCTAGAATACAATATTATGATCAGCATATATTCAGTTAATTAACAATTCATCAGATTGATCAAGTGATTATTTTCAGAATACGGAATTTATTATATTGTTGCAAGAATGCAAACCTGAAAACGATGACAACAACCGATTATTATCGTGATACATCTTATACTTATCCGATAGTCACAGCCACTAGCACCGTTCCACAGGTCTGTCCACAGTTCGATTCTTAAGGGTCACTTTCGAGAAAAAAACTGTAGTCCAATTACAGTTGATGCCATCGTCCCAGAGTGGTGATTAAGACGTTTTCTAATGAGTCAGTGACTTATCAATATGGATCAATAAGAACCTATGAGTATATTGCTGTTGTGGGTATTAGACAATGAAAGGTTAACAATTTAGATGATCGAAATCTACAACGATATATTCACGGGTCTACAAAAAATGGCTGATGGATCGGAAGACAGTCGAGCTCAAGATTTCGAAGATGTTGATCATTTGCCACCAGCAAGTTTAACAGTTGATACAACACTGCGTGCTGTTGAAAAATATGGACCGAAAGCGATCGGAATGGATTCATCGGGATTTCCGATCGATTCAGCTGATTACGAACGTTTCGGTTATGGAAGGGAGGAAAATGAAAATAGCAATTCATATATTGAAGCATTGATGCGTGTCAAAGAATCAGCATGGAATAATGATCATAGGTAGGTGTTCTTGATACCAGCACATGTGCATCATTTTTGTTTGATGCCTAACGCGATAACGAATGAAATAGTCTACGAAAGACAGCAACTGGAACATTCAGTTCGTCATGGAAATCGCATTTCAGGGGTGCATTAAGAAGTCGGTTTGAAGCAATTTCACAAAAGTTGCATAATGATACTTCATCTGCAAATGAATGGCATGAAAATTGTTCGTATAATGACGGATTTGAACATGACAGTAATTTTATTCCAATGCGTGATTATGCAGAAGCCATCAACAATACAACATTTGAGCATGGGAATATCGATGGGATTGAGGAAGACGATGATGAAGTAAGATATTTCATAACAGTCCATTCGAACTAGGTAATGAATTCTCGTACAATTAGTACGGTAAATGTTACTGGCGTTTCGAGTTGGCGAAATGAAGAGAAAAACGATATGGCCATTCATGTTACAGTTAGTGAAATTCACTGGTTACTCATTAGAAACAGTTTACCACCGAAACTTTTACTTTCGATACTTTCAGTGTTTTATACACGGAGGTTTTATTCGTTGCATTGAGCGTATGATTGAATGACGTTGATTTTGAACACACAAATACACTAGAAAATCGAACTGCGAATCGTAATAAACAATATTCCAATGTATCTTTGCAGGATTACTTTGGATAGATCCAGTTTGAGGTGCAGTTCTCATTTTGAAACAGTCGCTATCGTGTACAGTGATTAAGCGATAAACGGGTGTTGAAAGAATTTTAAATAAAATGAAATATTATCACTTTATATTTGCTTTCGCAGTGTACAAGTATCCTCCGATCACGTTGTTCCGACTTACGTCAGTCTCGGAATTAAGTCACCCCGGTCTCGAAAAAAATTCTTTGAAAAACTCACTTTTCTGCATAAATCAGCTTAAAAAAGATTTGCTCATCGCAATACTGGTCAAAAATACCAAAAGTCGAATAAAACATGCAAAAATTGTGTTTGAACGGATCAGTCAATTTATTGAACAATTGCCACATTACCATACATTCAATTAGAATTATTTTACGAATAACTATAGTCATTCCATACGTAACCAGAGTTCCGTAGGTAATGATTTATAAGGGCCTTATTCGACAAACATTCAGATTCAAGTCAATTCAATAAGTCTGCGCAATTATTCAATCATATTTACAAAGCAATATTCAATGATTTATATACACTAGATCAAAGCAACTGAAAATGTTTAGTAATGATTTATAAGGGCCTTGTTCGACAAACATCATTGTTCGTTGTCTCCAGAAGCAATTACCGCCGTTGTCTCCAGAAGCAATTACCCAGATTCAAGTCAATTCAATAAGTCTGCGCACTTATTCAATCATATTTACAAAGCAATATTCAATGATTTATATACACTAGACAACGATGTATATCTACATGTTCACGTCTAAAAGCAACTCACCCAAAAATCACAGTAAAATGCACACTTAAGTACTCATACTAAACATATCAAGAAGTGAACAACATTGACGCTCTTTTGAATCTTCAATCGCTTCAATTTCGTCGCTTCCTTTGTCTAGTATATCCATCCGTCTAGACAAGCAAAGTAGAGTAACAATAGTAACTCCTGAAAAACCAAATGAAGCAATCGTCAACCACATCCACAAATTCCAACTTTTCTCGCAGCCATAAGGACAGTACTGTGTGCTCGGTTTCGGACGCTCGATGGCCAGTTCCTACATCAATAAAGTTTTATTTTTATCATCATGTATGAGATGATTTACATTAAGGAATAAATACATAATGTTCTCAACAATGCCAATTGTTCTTTGATAACAAATAAGCTCGACACCATTTCTTCTAATTAGGTGTAGTTAGTGACAGAGCAGTCATTCAATATTGAAAATGGCAGCACATCAAAACATTCAGGTGAATTTACCTCGGCTGCATCAATAAGCGTTTCAACAAGGGTACTTGTCAAGTGATCATCGATAATCCCCTGTTGATCTACGATATCTGGTGGCTCATAAGTTTGCATGCGTCTCAAACTATCCTGAATGAACACTCTTTTGAGAGCACGGCAAATCAAGTCACTGTCATAGGAATGGGCTCACTGAATTCATTGAGAATGACAGTGGCACTACACTGCCTCAAACACAAGCTCGTGATGCATCAAGTAAAAGCGACTGACTGAGGCCGAACCTGAATAATAATGTTTTTGGGAACTGGTTGTAATCCATGCTGAGCGTACCAATTTACAATATTCACCTACAACTACCTCAATTAAAATGATAATACAGTCAATTTATTTCCCATCCGTTGGTTTTCGTTTTGTTGACTGAAATATTGTTTTTTGACTTCAATTAGATAACATGAAACTGAAATTTTCAACAATATTTTATTCCAATAATATGCTTCTCAAGTTTTTTCAGTGAGTTAGATTTAATCGAGTATTCCATGAAATGCTTGATCTTCTCACGGTAACCTATTATCGTCAGTTTTTGGTGAAGTTACTGTTCAACGCTTGTACCATTAGCATACTAGGCGTCTTTTTCATTTGCAAATGACAGCAAAGATCATTATTCCAACAATGGACATTAACCTGTGTAGAAACATAACCGTTCATCGCACTTGTGAAAACATCCGTAAAATATTTTATCGTTGCATTCCAACATTTCAGATTCTGAAATTTTTCCGCACACTCTTCTATCATAGAACAAAAGGAACGGGGTTTGAGTGATCAATTGAGGGAACAATTTCATATATGATATTATAATGCATTTCAAAGTTAAACAACAGTGTTCATGATGTTTCATACTCATTTTATTCCAACATATCAGTCTGACATTTTTTTCAGTTTGAAATTCGTTGCCAATGCAATTTCCACATCAATTGGTAGATGTGATTGCAATTTCACACATTCATGGATGATCGCCCAAAAAACTTCACTAAAGTTACTTTATCAAAGGCGATCGAACACCGGGAGTTACAGCCGCTGAAGAACTTCCTGGTACCATTCACTTGATATGTTATCAGAATCACAATTAGCTCCATTAAAACAATCACATTGCTTGACTTCATCATTAGGCACCTTCACTTAAGAAATGGAACATTTTGAAAAGAACTCTCCGCTGAACTTGTATTGTCTCTTCTAGGCATGTAACGTTCGTTACGGTTAAGAAAACATCTTTATGATTCTTGTGCAATGATTGGAAGGGAGTTTGTTGAATTTAATAGTAACTGAATGATAGCTAGTAAAGTTTCGTGCGGTGAAGCATTCGAAAGTACGATTCAATATGGAGCTCAAACAATGCCATTCAAATGAACAAGAGAGATTTGTGACTATTCTTTGCGAAATCCCAACAACTTTTCAATCTAGGGGTCGTTTTTCAATTCTGAGATAATCCCGAGATACAGCAACTTTTGAAGTATAGAAATGTTACGTGTTCAGTACATTCTTTTTTAAACATTGTGTTTTAGGAAACAATTCATTCAACAAATCATACGGGGAAAAGCACTTTAAAATCTGGAAAGAAAACATCAACATTACAAAACAAGTGAAATTCAGATATAACATCAACTATTTATTGCGACAATACTTAAATTTTTTCTGTGAATAATATTAATGGATTAATGTTCATGAAAGGAAACCAAACTTATTTCTCGATAATTTTTCTTTTGATTTACTCAGATGTTTCAAACTGATTTAAATTGTCATATGCAGATAGCAGAATTCGTATACTGAAAATATTAAAATAGTGCGAATAGAATCGTCAACAGGAGTAATGGTCATCAACATTGTAACACAGAAATGAAATTAAGATTGACATACCAACAAAAGATTCAAAGAAAATAATTTAGTAAAGTGAAATAAGCTGCGAGAAACGTTTGGGCGTTGATTGTTGAATCACTCATTTCTTCACGCAATATTGTTAAAACTAAAACTATCAATGGAGCAAAGCTTGGCGGTCATGTCATTAAGTGGACCAGTAGCTAGTGCGGAATTAGGTTTGAGAAATTTGATAATCGGTGGATCACTTTTGGCTTCAAGAGCATTTATTTAGTTGCAAAATATTGTATGGCGCTTCAACTTCGAGCACAACTTCAAGTCCCTTCGTGGACGGTCCTTTTGCTCTTTCAATTTCAATTCACAGTTTACATTTCGCAATTTCGTTACCTTTTAGGCAAAGAAAATATTCCTAACAGTGAGAAAGATCACCGCTTTCTTCGTATTCTTTAATATATCCGAGCTTGCAGCATTATTTGAAGGCATATTTTAAGAATAAATGCCAAGTTGATGAACTACAGTAAATGAAAGATAAAGCAGCGGTGGTGACCAGATATAAAGCAAGAGTGATAACATTTTAAAATTCTTGTTCACTGTTTTGTGAAAAACGAAAGCCAACGTGACGATATTGTACACTGATTCGTCATTCTATTACTGCTTTAGTGGTAAACAATACATATTACTACATATGGATGAGCTTCATGAATCGAGATGAGTATATTACCAAAATTCTATCGAATGTCATGCTTAATCAAATCCTGAAATTTGTCGGAAATTGAATCCTACAACTGGATCGAGATTCAAGTGTCGGGATCCCAGGATCCCTTGCAAACCCTTTTTATAAGAATGCATCTGAATAAATATTTATGAGATCTAGTTTTTCGAATTGAGCGATGCATCGAGAGAATAGAGGACAATGAATCACAAACGTTACTGTATGATCATAAAGAAACGTTTCGAAGGATGAGTAGGCAATCAATAAGTCTGAAAATGATTGTACTGATGCTTATCAAATGAGCTGACAATAATCGGTTCTTATCAGGCGTGTTATTTATCAATCACACGGCGAACAAGTGTTCTACCATTTAATTTCATCATGTGCAAACAAAATACGTCCATTCCAATGCAGTATGTTTATGTTTTCCAATGAATGTCGCATTCGATCGTTCCAGTTACTCCACTACTTCAGGAAACAATTTTCTAAACTGGTAAACTGTCGATCATCGAATGAATTTTGAGTGATAGCCAGTGAATTTTTTGAAAATGTTTTCACGAAAATAATGGAATGAAATCACAGTATCTGGTAACCTTTCAACATTCACCAGAATCTGTGACAGATCAATCAATGGGCAATGCATGCACAAATGCCATAATTGGATGTCATATGGTATATTTGTAGCTATTGCTTTCCACTGCAAGCAAACGAATCTGTATATTTTAGAGTTATGAATTCTTTGGAATTTTTCGAAAAAGACACATATCAGAATAACGAAAAACAAATACCTGTCATATCACAAATACATTTAGTACCCAACATGGGTTTAATATTTATGCCATTTCCGATTGAACAGAATAGTGTCCACATGAAAAAATGGCTTGCCACAGGCATCTACCAACATGCTGCGACGATCGTGACGAACCTCGTCAAAAATAGCTGTAGTGTAGTTGCTATTGACAATGGGGGTTTCTTGGGTTGCATGACGTAAATATGCCTGCCATGTTCCATATTTCAGTAGCATTGGGAAATCTGCAATAATGAGGAGGCCATGGCTGGCTCGGGATAGTGCCACCGTTATTCGCTGGGGATCCGCAAGGAATTTGACGTTGCTCTCGTCGACAGCTCGAATATCATAGGAACGGCTGGTAACGAGGACGATGATGTCGTTCTGCTTGCCTTGAAAACTGTCAACCGTACGACAGTCAACATGCAGTCCCTCCAGTTAAGAGCGCAGATAATCTCGGGTAGCTAGATAGAAGCACAATACAGTGATTTTCTGTTGGGCTATAGTTAGTGCCAAACGTTTGACAATATCTATAGCGGCAGCTTCCTGGTCACGGTTATAGCGTGAACGCCAAGCATTCACAACATCAGGGCCAGAAATCTGAATGAGGGGGCAAGTGGAATAAATTGAATAGGCAGAGGGAAATCAGAAGAAGTTAGTGACGAACGATCGTCTGCAGAAACCATTGTCACAAATACATTTAGTACCCAACATGGGTTTAATATCTGTGCCATTTCCGATTGAACAGAATAGTGTCCGCAGGAAGAAATGGCTTACCACAGGCATCTACTAACATGTCATATCACAAATACATTTAGTACCTAACATGGGTTTAATGAGAGAGAGAGAGACAGATGGTTAAGAATGGATGAGAACGCTCTCCTTAAATACCTGCGACTCACATCCATCTTGAAATTCATTGAATGTGCTTTCTCATAACATTTTGTCGTCGATTAGCATTTGCTCGTGGGGATGTTTTACGTTTAAGATTTGAATTAAAGATATCAAGTACTTTGTTTGGTATATATTTCAGATTCTTCAAATTTAGATTTCATATTTTGAGAACGACATGCTTGACTTGGTTACACTATGAAAACGAACCCTTTCATATGTTTTGCCTCGGGCGTATTCCCGCCTCGAGAACATTTAAATTCGACTGCGCCAACGAAATATTTCAAAATTTCCACCAGTTGAATGTAATGATCTATTGAAGAGTAATTTGTCAATGCATAGAAACTAATGTGATGATGATGATCAAAACTTATTGGTGATAATGACCGCGATAAAAAGGAACGAAGTGAGCGATTTTTTTTTGTGAATTTGGTATGGAAAGCGGGATCAGCGTCATATTCTTATCTAACATTGATAGCTGCAGATCAGTTTGAGTGCTTCCATTTGCTCGAACCCTTCGAGGGTTTGATGGTGCTTCAATTACATCAATTGTCCATCTGTGGTTTCTCTCTCTATCGCAAGCACATTCCCTCATGTGTCTGTTACGTGCCCCGTTGTATTTCTGGATGACGACGGACAAATGCACAAAATGGTGAACATGCGTTCGCATTGCACAAAAAGCGAACCGAAACGAAGTTTGTGTGATCAACTATGGGTTTATCAAATGTCAGGCTTGCAATTGTCGCTAGTGGATCTGCCGTAGACCTGCAAAGTGCCGTAGGAATTTAGTTCAGATAATCGTGTATCTCAATCTGTTAGAAAGTTGATGATGTCGGGTCCAGCCGCTTCAAGGCGTTGTCGTATTCAAGTGAGTCTATGCGTTCATTTAGCTATAAATTCTAACTTATCCCTTTGTGAAAACAAATCTCAATGTTCAGCTTACTTTCACGAGTAATACTTTGATAATGCCCATCACGCTGTTCATTGTAGGTGCGCCCGAATGTTTCGGGAATGGTTCGTACAGCTGCGAAACAGCAAAACGCTACACAACGAAAGCAACAAACTGCCACTGTGAGTGGTTCAAAAACAAATACCGATAGCAACGAGGTACTGGAGTCATCGAACAAAGCACAGTTAGATGCAACACATCGAAATAATGCTCGACTCCTACCTGTTTCATCAAAAACTGAAAATTGTATCGATTTTCTTGCTCAGACTTGTTCACTTTTTTCATGCAATATTATTTTCACTAGCTTATTGTGATTATCTTGTATCATAGTGCTTGATGGCTTCTCTGAATTTAAAACAAGTTCCCGTGGTTATTATTGTGATTCAGTAGTAAACCATAATTATTTTTTTCTGCTCACGAAGAAGAAATCTCTGAGAAGATCAAATTGAACAGTTCGTCACGGCCAAATTCACCGCTCAAATCACCACCCTCTGGAAGTGGCACGGTCTCCTCAGATGAATCGACTTCCAATTGTGGTGGCTCACCAAGACGTCATCGTAGCACCTCCACATCCACCACAACTACCCTCAGTCGTCAGCAAACTCCGCTCGAAAGTTCTGAAGTAGTGCCGAAGACTCGGTGGGTATGCTTTTTAATGCTTTTAGATATTGCTGTTATTATGATTCCACATATAAACGTATAAAGGACGTAGAAGTTCTCTGAATTCTCCTGGAAGCTTTATTATTGTATCAGTTATGATTGGTTGGTTGCAGGAAACGATTCACGGGCGATGAGCCACTAGATCCGAAAACAATGACAATGTTCGACATGATTTGGTGGAATCCAAAAAATGATACGGTATTGACGGTGACTATCCTCTCAAATTCATTTGTATGATATCCATAAGTAATATCCAGACAAATTCTCCATTACCTGAACGGAGTTGATAACACTAAGGCACTTATTTCTTCTCGATTTACGATAAAAGAAGGTCTCAAAGGGGTATGTTGATCATCCACTGTAAGATTGATTCCATTTAGGCGTTGAAAAGTCGGGAAAACAATAAAAAGGAAAACAAAGATATGGAACTAAGCGATTGGCAAAAACAACAAGAAGAAGAGAAACGTCAAGCTGAAGCAGAACAATCTTCATCTAAGAAAGTTGTTGCTCCCCAGGCATGTATAGATATTACTTGCTTGAATACCTTGATTGAATAATATTTCTTCAGCATGGTTAAATCTTATATTTGATGCGGATTATTTTCTGATTGTGATTTTTGGTATCGTTCATTCATTTCATTTCAAAAAATATATCTCCATTCTGATGGGAAGTGAATGAGACTGATTCACATATCCGTTCAGGTAAAAATAGCTGATGATGGATCACTGATCGTAGATGAATCGAGTTTAACGGTTGTCAATGAACAGTCAACGAGTGCATGGGAAACTGTGAATGAGGTTGTTGATTCCCAGATTTTGTTCGATTTTCAATTTAATAAAACCGATACTTTCACGGAATAAGCGCAGTATTCATCATCTGAATTATTGTCGTCCTTCAACGGCTAAAATTTAGTAAGTACAGTTTAAATAAGTACAATTCAAAATTATCTTTCGTTAGGATCGTAGCGGAAGAAAAGTGACGTCAACGAGTTTTCGTAAGAGGGCATGGCGTAAAGGAACTACTTGGAGTGATCTCGAAACTGACCTCTTTTATGATATTTTAAGGTGATTCTAGATTTTTTCATCAATTCCCTTGATTCTCTCCGATTTTAAATTACATGTTTTTTTAAAATACTTCCAGTCATATACTTTCTTCTTCCATTCGTTTGATACAAATGTTTTTCATTCATCATTTTTTCAGTCACTATCAAAAATGTGTATTGTCATAAGATGATAATTCAATTGCTTTTATTTGTTAATTCAGGGCAACTGGACCTGATTTTGGTTTAATGCATGAATTCTTTCCCTCTCGTGCTCGAGCTGAATTGAAAAGTAAATTCAACAGAGAGGAAAGGACAAATTGGGCACGACTGAAAAAGGTTTCTTACTTTATCGGTGCTTTCAAAGTTTATTTATGTTTTTGGGAAGAATAGTTGTGCTGTGATGTTTTGCTATCAGTTTTTAGGTATTATCGTCACCAACGGTTCTCAATGATTCATTGTTTTCTCATGCAAATAATCTTTTACAAAAAATCGGTGAGGAGACAATTAGGAAGAAGGAACAACGAATGACAAAAAAGGAGAAAAAAGCAGCACTTCAGGCTGCTGAAGAGGTTTGATTCATTCGAAGTTGGGAATGAAAATTTTTAGTCGTCAATAATCAGTCGGTTTTGTTGTTTGTTGCAGTTTTCATTCGAATTACTTTTAAATTTTCTATTAATTGATAAATTTGTGTTGATAACAATTATTGTTTTGTTATTAAGGCTGATACCGAAAGTGAAAATGTGGAAGAGGATTCGCCAAACAATGCATCTGTACATATCAAAATCTTCGACCCGAATAATAGGTATTATGATACATCATGCTGTTTTATGTTTTTGCTTCTATCCTCTTCCACCAAACGATTATTCGGTTTTGGTTGTTGTCATCCTTTGCAATTTTTCAACGGGTAGTGACCACAACAAATGTCTTAGGAGAAATTGTTGAGGAGTTTTTCAATTTTAAAAATTCTATAGTATAATCTAATTGCTCTTGGATCTAACTGTTCAGTAGGATTTAGTTAATTGCAAGTTTCAGTCAACAGCAGGTTGCACTAAAAACAAATTCGTGATTGGAATTTTTATTTCCCGTTGCAGAGACGCATCGCAATCGGACAGAGCAGATGGTGCGACTGAAAAACAAACCAATCTTACTGCTATCCTTGGTTTGTTTGTGTTTTGTTTTTATTGACGAGTTAGGAGAATGCTTCAGGTTATTGATAACCAATCATGAATCAAATCAACTTGACCTGATCAGTGCTCTGACAAGATAATGTTTTTAGCTGAACTCGGAGTGGACTTTCCTCGATTCAGTATCACTGAAGAACCGGATACGGATACTGTTTCATTGGAGCGTAAGGATAGTGAACTACCGTTAGTTCGTATGCCACTGAATACCGTTCTTACTGCATTGCAGCAAGATGACACTTTTCCGGAACGAATCCTTTTCGACTGTCCTGCAACTGATCGTCGTCCTGCGATACAGTTCTTATTGCAACAACGAATGAAACCCTCAGATCCTCCATCTGGCTTTTTGCATTTATTTGGTCCTCCAAAATGAAATTATTCGGTCCTCCAAAAAAAACAGCAAGTGAAACCATTCGGATTCATAATTTTTTTATTGTTGCATCGTCATTAATTCAGCTTTCATTCATAAACCTTCAAGTTTTATGATTGTATCAGCCAATTATTGAATTGGAACTATATTTCAGTTATTGTTTTGATTGTTGTTTCCGTATTCGGTGAGTGCGTCGTCATTGTTTTCAATAATTTTTACCCAATTGATGAAATGTTATGTTTGATTGCCCACTTGCATTAATCTGTTTGTTTCAAAAGTGCTTGGTCAAATATATCTACTATGTCACTGAAATATTATATCTGTCATTGACCTATGAGAATAAATTTTATTTTTTTTCGAATTGAGCTCAACGCCGATCACATCTGTAGAAGTACTGATAAATTCGAACGATAATTGTTCATTTCACCATCGTTATTCATGAATGAGTATGCTTCATTGAAGAGCTTAGAAACAACACTCTTGTTAAACCCCACGGAAGTCAAAATTAGAGGTTGTGTCGGTGAAAGCAATAACTGTGCTGTTCCCAGTTGAAAGCGAGTTTAACTTTCGTTATGAAACCCTACATTTCAGTGTATCGTGCAGTTGAATGCTTTCGTTGCAAACAACCACAGGTCATCAAAATTCTCTCAGCTAATGAATGAGGTTGTACACCAAATTCAAATGAAAATATTTTTCGAGGCAATAAACTAAATGCCGAATTTTGTCTCGACTGATACATTGCGATGTGTTGATTAATTGGCGTGTAGAATTGATCGGCGATGCGATGCAGTGAGGAAGGTCAGAAAATGTGGTGACAGTCACATCTGGGTTGAGTCGGGTGTTTAGATGAGAACATTCAAGTAATAATGGATATTGATGGAAATGCATTAAGTTTATCGAATAAAATTATTCGTTACAACGAAAACTGCAAGTAGAAATTTTTTGAAAAGATTCATACTTTAACTTGGGATGATTACCGAGTAATTCGAACATTATGTCATGAAATGAATATTTGAAGAGAGAGAGATAAATTTGTGCACTGAGTAGGAGAACTGAAAGATTTCCAGTGTGAAAAAGACAAGATTTTGATTATTAGAATATGAGAAATTCAGTTGCATAGATGTGAATTCCAGTAACAGCTTATAGTGGTTTCTGCTATGCTTGATCTCCATCGGTTCGAGGCTTATTCAATATGTTCTTCAGTTTGTTGCAATCGTTGATCATCGGGGATCGCTTCGTCAGGAAACTCGAGTTCCCAGATTCGTTTCAAATGTTTTCCTTTCACATCCCTTGGCGTTCCAAAACCAGTCATACCTTTCTGCGAATCAAACATGTTTATTCATATTTGACTTGACTGATTCCAGTAATATTTCAAATGAACAACGATTTTTGAGTTTATTTCATTGAAACTCTCATTGAATAACCGAAATGTTGTCTAAATGAACATGCAGTCAAAAAAAGCCTGAGAAGAATGAAAAACCTAAGTTCGTGTACCTGAGATTCATAACGGTTGGTGCCGGACTGTAATCTCACGATTGAATCTGTTGCCCTCAGCTGCGCTATAGTCCACTTTTTTCCTTTGTCCGCGAATTCGACTGGTGTCGCGGTATTGCGTGGCATACCGAAGCCAGTCTTACCCTATAATTCACAACATATTCATTCAATCATTGACGCAATCTCGTCTACTCAATGCAAATTCACAATATTTCGGACTGGTGAAAATTTACGCAAAGATTATGACTGCTTTGTTGGGTGCTGCACAAAATGCTGGATGTGAACTGCGATGAATTGATTCATCAGTTCAAATGACGATGAATGAAACAATAAAAACAGAAAGCAACTCAACCTTCTGTGAATCGAATTGATTTGTTCCCGACTGAAGGGGAATTAGTCCATCAGTCTGCCTTAACTGTCTCAAAGTGAATTTACCGTCACGCGTGCGACGTTCGTTCTCAGCAGTTACTGGTGCTTCAGCAGCTGCAATCTTCAGACGTTCTTGTGCACCACCTTTAAATCACACATTCGTTATGTATCACCGATATCCACTCACTCGATGCATTCGAACTGATCAATAACTGCGCACACATTCTTAATTTTAGAAGCATAGTGTTCCTTTAACGCATTTTCCCTTTTAATTGATTTGGGAGTTTCCATGCAATTTTATAAGGTTCCTTTTAGGTGTAATGATCGCATTTTGCTGACTGATTTCTTGTATCGAAAAACTAAGTCAAAACTCATTAGCTGGCATTATTGAGCACAGTCTGCGTTTTCAATCAGTGTAACTATAAACCTTTCATCATGTTTCGTTAATCTGAGATTGAAACAACTGCAAAATGAGAGAATTTTTCCACTTTCTCTGTTCCAAATGAAATTCGAATGAAAATTAATAGAATGAAAATACTGGACAATGAAAATACTGAATAATTTGTCATAGTTGATTTATAGCCGAGGTCGATTTTATTTTATTTGCTTTACAATGAATATGGCTTGCTGGAGATCTCGAATATGAGGTGTACGCGAAAGTTCTGATGTAGCTTGACCATAAATTTGAGTGCTTCTTAACTGGGCGCAAAGTCAGCGTTTTTAAAATGGTTTCTACGCAAAGCTAATCGTATCGTTTTTATAGCCATCATACCCCATATTCTCCGTTGCATGACTGCACGCCTCTTCTTACCCTTATTGGCTTTTGAAAAGAAAATAACATCATCAGCGTTTAACTAAACTTTTATGGTAGGATGAGTCGTTCTGAGAAATGCGTTATCATCGAACGCTTACAACGAGATATTGATTAGTGGACGCATTATCATAATGAAGAGAAGTCGAAATGAGGCTTGCGACCCGACTCAATTCTTATACTATAAGATGAATTCAAGATACATATAGATAATATAGATGAATTACAACTTACCGGTAACTGAGTCAGCCATATTAAACGAGCGATGAATTTCGATTGAGGAATTCTCGTGAAACGAAACGTTACTGACTGATATTTACAGTGATTTTACGGTGGACTTTCACTGTTTAAATGCTAAAGTATACAATCAACTGAACTGTTAGAAGTTAAATGATGATGATTCGTTTAATGGTGAATGAGTGAAGATATAGATTCTTTTAAGAAGTTTAGGTGACAGACAGTGTACGATTGAACGGGATTGTTTTGTTGTGTTGTGTTTTGTTTTCGTTAGATGTTAGGTGAATGCTAGGTACGAAAGATATTGATAATGATGATGATGAAGCAGGCAAGCGTTTATCGCGCACTTTTCACTCTCTGTTCGTTTGTATAAGCGGTTGGGTACTTAATGAAGAGAACGAAGAAGTGCTTTTGTGAAACAGCTACAGATCTCTTGGAACTACTGTTCGAGAAAGACGTTATACGCTTGAACAAGCCACAATATACTACTATCTCGACAATTTGAATCTGTTCTATAGCATTTATTTATTTATTTGTTCTTTTTTTGTCGTTCCATTGCTAATCAACACACTTACTGCATAACACAAAATAATAAACATCATTAACTTCTGTTACTTTCTTTCATTTGCTCTCTTTTGCTCATCTACACAATTCGTCTTTTAATTTATTTATCATTTTTTGTGACTTTGTTGATAATTCCTAATTCCAATGCACCCACACTACAGATGCATCCCATAGTATAATAAATACAAACGATCATTCATTACTAACACCGCTATTCAAGATGTAGCAGTAGTGGAATGAACGCTAACATTACTTGAAAGATTACGTCATCATTTCCAACAACTTCATCGGACCACAGCATCGTAAATGCATTTCGCTTTTTTCATCATAATTTCAGTCAGTAAAAGCAGTTGTAAACAGTGTCAGCGGGTTACGAGGTGTTCTCACCTGTGTAGATGTCAATGCTCTATGATATGCTGGTATTCCGCAGTGTCTGCGATGTGTTGCTTAATGTATGGTACTAGCCAAGCAAAACATCAGGTGCATTCCAGTCGTTAAATACTCGAACAAATATTTTTCATAGTTCAGCAAAGAGGACAAAGAAACATTCCGCTTTTGCAAGCGATTTATTATCATCTATTGGCGATGAACAGAGCTGAGTTGATTTGGAATGCTTGATAGAATTACGAAGATAAGATTGAGTGAAGCGAGATTATTCGATGAATGAAGAAGATGATAAAAAAGAAAGGTAAAAAGTAAACGAATAGATCGACGGCTGTTTGTGAGCTGATAGCTGGGCACGTGGGTGTTTCCAACTTACATAATGAACAGTCGGCATTTATTGCAGTTACAGGTCGTTGCAAATGAATCATTGCGAACAGTGCTTTAATTCGCTATTATATAATAGTCAATATTATTTTATAATGATAATAATAATACTGAAAACAAAGATCTTATGATAGTGGCAAATTAATGGTATTGAGACAACGGTAATAATATTGATAACAACAATTAGAATATGAATGTAATGTTGTTTATACTTGAAATAAACACATTTCATTTAACGCTCATCAACTGTTTATCAGATCATAACTGCTCATCAATTCTTAAAAGTTATCCGTTGAACAATCTCTTAATCTCTAACAATCTCTCAATACGACAATAGCGATCATTCATCAACTCATCATGGGTTGTGATCAGAATTTATTTAATCAGCAAATCCAACTCATTCCGAGTTTATACCTCTCTGTTACCACTAATATCACATTCTTCCTTTCTTGGCATCCCTCTTTCTGCGCAGCTAACAATAACAGCGTTGGGGATGAGCAGTGTTTATGAAATTCTAGCTCCGATTATTGATATATTTGGCGATCACAGAGGATTTGGGCTACTTTTTCTCATTGCTCAGTGATTTTTAGAGAGAGGGACTCAAAAAGAGCCCAAAAATACATATCACTTGATCGAAATCTAATGATCAAAATATCTCATCAAAACGAGAATTTAAATTGATTTGTTTTCATTGAATTGATTAGCTGATTTAACTCACTTTAAAAACCTCACTTTCGCATTCCCACTGCTTTGGAAGTGACTGTTCTAATCGATTCCAGTTGAATCTTCTGCTATTGACTGAACGCCAATAATTATTTGTTTAACATTAAATGTTCTATCCGTATTTGATTATTGTAATACGTCGGTGTTTCAAAAATTCTTGGCGATTCCGAAATACATTTGTTGCACTTGCTTGAGAGATAAGCACTGCAAGTGAACTAATTCCGCTCCTCAATTCTTTTTTTTTTGATGAACCAAGCAATTTTTTTAAACTTTGCTAACGATTATGAATAATTTACTTTACGAATCTGTCGACTAATTGATAATACAGATAGTATTATTAAGTTTGTTAGGTATTCATGAGATAAACAGCAAAAAATGAATTCGCCGACTTTATCGATCAACTATTAAAAAACATAAGGGGAAGTTATAATGAATGAGACAAATGCCATATGTCAGTATTGTTTTGATGCATCGTCAACAGATTGAGTAGCACATAACAATGAGCGCTGAAAGAGAACTAGAAGGAACATGACCGAAAATAAATTTGGGCGATGAAACGATATTTTAAAAATGAAATTCCAATTCCAATTATATTGATCAGGATTGAGCTGAACAATTGAAAAGACTCGATTCGTTGGCAGCACATCGAAAATTTGGATCTACTCTCCAACTAGATGAATAAGAAAACAACAATAAATGAAAACAAAAACGAATAAACATAGTTAAAGAGAGCAAATGTCGACAGTTTAAGAAACAATAAAGAGCACTTTGTGATAATATTATATAATGCACGAATCAATTAGTGTAGCTGCTTCATTAAACAATTATTCACAGTTGGATGCAGCAAGCAGTAGAAAGAAATGAATACTGACGACGACTTGATTAATAAGAGGAAACAGATTGAGTTTCGTACATACTTCACTTGTTCTCCAAAGTATCGTTTGGTGGATAAAACAAACGCAACAATCTTAATAATAAGTTGCATTGGGTACGAAGATAATTTCTGGTAAGTTGTGATCAAAGCATATTCACTTAGACAACGTTAGGTTCAGACTTCATACAAAATCGAAATGGGATAATTATTCATTCAAGTTGCATAGTGCGATGTGTTAGATTCAATTCAGTTGCTTTTTCGATTGGCACTGATGGACTGATCATTCTGATTCAGATCTTAAAGTCGATCGAGTGATACTTCAGCTTCTTCTGGATATTCTAATTCCCAAATGCGCTTGAGATGTTTGCCTTTTACATCACGAGGTGCACCGAACCCAGTCATTCCCTGAAATTTATCGCGGTCCGATAATTTCAATATTAGTTCTTTGGAATTGGTATTTGTGATGAGTTGGTAAAAAGATCAGTTCAAAAAATTTGAGTAAATAATAAGAGTGATGGTAGTAACGGTAATAATATGAATTCGTACTCTCTGAGAGTCTCCCCTGTTCCATCCTGCCTGCGAAGGAATAATCGTTTCAGACTTCTTCATATCTTCGTATGGTAGTTCTCCTGCTTCGGCCTCATAAGTTGTGTTACGGACCGTACCAAAACCAGTCATACCCTGCTGTGAAGCGAATCTAAAGAGTAAACTTTCGGTAGACATCACCAGAATGGTTTATCGAGTGTCTTATGCCGAATGACCAAAATGTACCATACCTGTTCGTACCAGACTGAAGGCGAACCATGCCTTGACTTTTGCGATTCTGCCACGAAATAGATGGATCGAGAACCTACAATTTTAAAAACACAAACGACTTTTCTATCATCATGCCGATCAAGCAATGCGTCAAAAACTGCAAAATTTCCAAGAGATCTTGCAAACAATTCAACTCGATAATAACTCACTTCCCAACGTGGTTGGCCGAACCCAGTCATGCCTTTCTGTGATGCATATTTATTGCTACCCATTTGGCTAGGAATTGTTGTTGAATCGATACTGCTTTCACAGTCATATTCGGGATGAGCTGTATCAACGATCCTGGTTGTCTCACGACGTGAAGTACCAAATCCGGTCATGCCCTAAATACCATTCACCCTATTAACTTCTGATATCTCATATTATTGCTTTATTATCCTAAAATCTGTTTTCATGGATGATAGTCCAGAGGGATGTCTGTCCCGTTTTGTTATTTCAAAGAGATTGTTTACCTTTTGGGATGCAAATCTGTTAGTACCAGCTTGCAGTGGGATCTCTGATTGATCAGGGCGCTCGTGGTCATAATCGGGATGTTTTGTATCCAACATCTTTGTCGTCTCCCGACGAGACGTTCCAAAACCGGTCATACCCTTTAAGCATTTTTCATTTCACATATGATTCTCGATAAAATACTTAATCTCAAAATATTTTCATTCAACCTTTTGAGAGTCATATTTATTGGTACCAGCTTGCAGGCGAACAATACCATCACTGAGACGGATTTTTTCTTCAGGAAGTGGCTGAAAATGACCATATTGAGCACAAAGCTGATAACTGGTGCAGATAACATCTTATGGAATGTGAAAAATGATAGTAGTAAAAAGTTTGATGAATGATGGTGAAATGAGTATTTTTGAAAAGACCGTTGAAATGATGAAACTGCGAATACTACCAAAATTTTGTTAACAATTGAATTATTATCACAATCGAACCTGTACATCCTGGGGTAGTTGGTTAACATGAATTCCCTCCCTACAGACGTCACGACCGGTTCCAAATCCAGTCATGCCACGTTGCGAATCGAATTTATTCGTTCCTGATTGCAGACGTACTTCACCATGTGATCGCATAAGAACATCTTCGGGAATTTCCTTAAAACAATATGTTTTTGCTAGTTCGTTGACGTCTTGACAGATTTCCCTTGAAGTGATATTTCTAAGTAAATCAAACGCTTGAAAAGGTTTCATCTGAAACCAACCGCTAAATTTTCTGCTTTCACACGTGTGCTGGTATTTCGAGGAGTACCGAAATTGGTCATCAGCTTCTGCGAATCACCCTTGTTCCAACCGGCTTGAGATGGAATGATGCCTGTAACAATATGGCTTATGATATGTGTCATTCATTTTCATCTCATCCAGAAACTGTGGCTATAATATAAAATGAATACCGTCAGTTTGACGCAGCTGAGCCAGCGTCCATCGACCGACTCGTTTCGGTTGGCCCTGACCCGCGACACGCGTCTCCATCGTTGCATGTGGCTGCACATCGTCTGCAATTGAAAGTATTCCTTAATGACACAAAAGTTTGCTGCATACCTCATTTGATTGCACAACTAAACAACTGATTGTTTTTCTAAGTTGGCTGCTGATCAGGCAGAAAGGACGAAGCAAACTGGCTACTCCTCATTATGATGATTATCAACATACCTTTAACAGAATCACTTTTCGAATCGAAAGGTGTGTATGAAATCGATATTGAAACATAATTCACATCCATCTCAATTAACAAATGTATTCTATTATAGCACTATGCAAATCAGTCTGGTGCTATTATTTGCATAAACACATACACCATTGTGTGCAGGATTATTATCTGTTCGTGATGACCGATAAATTTTGTTTGTGATTTTGTTTGAAATCATGATCGATTGCCAAAAACTCATTGAGGATTATTATAATGACCACTTGTTGATGTGCAATCACTTAATATTCTCTACATATCAACGTTTTTGCGTTCGTTCATTTATATCGAATATTTATGACGCGTCAATACAGAAAGAAATTATGCATCTGCATTTAAATATGCGTGCACACCACGTAGAAATTCATTCCTCTACACCTTTATTTAATCACTCTTGATAAAGACACATTTACTTATTTATCTACACTATGTATCGTCAATGTACTTCACTGATAATTCCTTTGGTACACTCGTCTTGATCATCAATTGGCTATCGTTTTCACTTACTAACATTTGTGACTTTTGCTTCTTTGGCTCTGATGAAAACAGCAAAAAAGTAAGCGATTCAATTGATCAGTTCTAAAAATTTGAATGAATTTGTTGATAAACTAAGTTCATCGCTGCCGTAACTGAAATTTCGTTTATTCTCCGAATCATTTATTCGAGTTGGTACTATCGCTGAACTGTTTATATATGGTGATGGTTTTGTAACAGGTTCATTTTCTTTTGATCGTTGTTTTAACAGCGCGGATTTCGAATTTGATCCACCTTCAAACGACAACTCGTTTCGATCTAACTCTTCATTGAAAGATGAAATCCCGAAACCTGATTTACGGTCATGCATTCGCCCGCTAAATGATGTCGGCCAGAAAGCACTGAAGCGCGAAGGACTCGTTTTGGTATTGATAGCAACGTTTGACGACACTTCAGGCACAATTTGATTCTGATAAGCTGATTTGATACTTTCTTTAGCATTGTTAATGTAGGTAGCAATAGGCTTTGCGATCGTTAATTGCAACTTTTCATCGCTATTGCCATTACTGTTGTTGTTGAGCAAATTCGATGAGAAATCGGATTGCTCTGGGACGGGTTGTTGAAATGATGAATTGTTGGTATCGCTTGTTGTGTAGCATCGCTCAGTTGACATCCGTTTGAGAGTATTCAGTTGAGAATAATCATTTGTAGGATGATGCGTTGGTGTTATATATGAATCGCTTGCAATAATATCAGACATAGGTAGCTGAACACTGTGCTGATTTTGTTGCTGTACTGGTGAAAATTCATTCAGTATTTTGGATGAATATCGGTAATATTTCTTATATCGTTCCAGGGTTTCACTTCGCTCATAATGATCCTCAACTAGTGACGACATCGAAGTTGATACCTTATCTGATCAGTTGAGGTTTTTAAGAGGTTTCACTTGTGGAATTCAATACAGATAGCTGCAATTCGATAATACCAATATCGACGATAAAATATCAGTACAATAAGACTCATGCAATGAAAAGAACTGAAATCAGTATCATTCAAACGAGTAGACGACTGTTTGAATGTGCTTATCCAGATGATGCAGATAATATATTATTAGGGCATTAAGTGTGACATGCTGACTAAGAAATTGACACAATGATGTACTAACTCGAGAATAACCCGTTGTTTTGAGAACGATCTCTGACGGTTATTTTTAACACATATACATAGGTGTAGGCGCGCACATACATACACACTTGCATGTATACATAGCATACCTTCTCATATTTATATAACATATACCTTACATCCTCTAGCAATCGGCCGTTTAAGCAAACAAACTTGAGTAGCATGTTATGTTAGCTTATTTTGCATTCCTCAGTGCACACAAATTCTGGATATCTTTCTTGTGGGCACCGACAATAATTTTATGGAATCAGTGAATGCCTATTTGAATAGATCGAATACTTGCAACAGCATGCAATTAAATTATTTACCAGAAACAGTCAGCTGTTCAATAATGAGCAACATTTAACGCTACAATGTATGATTTGTATGTACTTCGAAAATGAAAGCTCATCAAAATAATTTCTTCCGGAGTATTTCGGTTCAACGCTGTTAAAGTGTCATTATCAAATATCATGCAAAAATGAGTGATATATCTGCGTTTGTTCATAAGAGCTCTATGAGGAAATCATCTGAAGTTCGTGTATCGTTATCAGTCTTTCTAAACATACAAGAATGTGAACGTTTCTTTTGCTTCATTGATCTGTTTCCATTTGTTGACAATGAGAAGAGAGTGCAAAGAGGATTAGTCGAAATTGAAATGTATATATCGCAGAGATAACGAACGAAGGGCTGATAGCCTATTTCGAGAGGAAAATCGCACACAGTAAAAACTAGTTTAGAGAGGCATTCAATTGTCGTAATTGTATACACACGTTCACATCGTTTTTTATGATCTTACTATATACTTGTTCGTATTCTATCATTTTATTATTTGACGGCTTGTTATTCTGTGAACAGCACTTGCTTGCTTTAGGTTGACGACGACATTTCATCATAAGCTCTTACTCTTATAACAATAATCGACTGAAAAAGAATGACGTACTTTGTGGGTTTTTACACTGAAGTGTTTGAAGTTAGATCAAGAAAGATGCTCGATATGCTCTAGTTAACGTCTGTCTAGACGTGTATACACCAACCATTGGTCTGTTTAGGTGGATCAGTGCTGCTTGTGTTCAGCATGTAAGCATGTCAGTTCGACACAAAAAATATTGACGGTCAGTGTGTGACAACTGGGATGAAAGTAGAGTGCAAATCTAGATTCAGTGAGTCCAAACCGATTAGATGTTGAAAGTCTTAGCAAGAATTATGTGAAGAAAGATTGAATTGATTTGATAACCCCTTCTATGAAATACACCGTGTTATTCTTAAAATAAGTCGCTCCTTTCCCCTATCCATAGAAGCCCTTTCTCTCAGAGTTGTGAAAAATATAACCCTCCTCTTCGACTAAAAGTCTCCTTGAAATATCATCATTAAAAAACACTAATTAGTTACTTCACAGAGGATGCGCATAAAATCTTGCAGCCATAATCCTGTGAAGACGTCAAGTCCCTTATTCATTCGAATGAAGAAGCGTCTTCTTCAAATAGAAGCCTTTCCCCAAATAATAAAAGCTACAGGGCTTGGACCAATGCTCGTCACATTGAAATATCCTTAAGAGTTTCGCAGTCTAGCAACAGTTTGTCATTATCGAAGATGAATTAATAGATTATTGATAATGAAAAATTCTCAAAGCAAACTTGATAGATAAGAACACACCTTGGGCATCAACGCCGTTCTGTTCGGGTGCGGTGGTAGCGGGCATCTTCACTGAAAAATTAGAAAATTCATCATGGCCTTCTTCATATGAAGCAAATGATAACGCATCGAAACATAATTTATAATATTTGATAAATGAGACAGTTCACACGCTTTGTAATAACAAAATGATTTTGATCCGGCCCGGACGGACTGTTGCACTTGTTGCTATCTAATCATCGAAATTCCATTCCAGTGCAGCTGTATGAAACACCGAGTAACGATTGAAGGAATTCAATTTTTGGTAAGACAAAAAGATATCTGCGATACGGAAATAATCAATTATGGGTAAGAATAACAATGCTAATAATAATAGAAAAATAATAATAATAATAAAATTAGCAATGAAAAGTTGTTCATTGTTGCCACTATAAATAATTTGCATTAAGAGACAATTTGGAGTCTCAGTTCCAGCTGAGGAAAGCGGCATTCGTAAAGATGGTGTTACTAGTTCAAGGGACGTTTACATACTCAATAAAATATTGACATCAAGTTACGAGAACTGTCTGACTTTTCAAACAAGCATACAGACAAGTAGGTATGAAGAACGACGGGTAGCTGACAGAAAGAGATTAATTTCATGGAGTTGAAATAAAATGCAAGATCATAAGAGTTAGATAGCGGATGAATTGATGCTTTTACTCTTGTTCAACTCTGATACCACAATTTTTGCGCTTATTCATCATCTTTCATCTTCTCACATCCAATTACAAATGTTTAATACAAGTTTAGGTTGCTACCTACTAACAATTCCATCGTAAAACCATCCTATTTCAGAAAATTTTTTAAAACTTCACAACTGCTCAGGTCTATCATTGTTCATAAATTAGTCATTCCTTTTCATTAACTCGAATGTCAGTATCTGAAGAATTTCTAAAGTTTTTTGCCCACTCAAAGTGCTGCACATGTTTACTATTAGGTTCACAAATGCGGCATTTCAAAAGAACACTATCTGATTCAAACTCGTATCATAAAATATCAACGCAATAATTCTGTTGTGTTTCTGAATGATGATCACAAAGTGTACTGCTCTGAGACAACTTTGAACTCCTCAGATCGTATTCACATGGCACTTACTTAATATACATCGCATCTTATTAAAAATTTTAAAATCATATTCGTCTTACTGCAATGCTATGATCTTAACCGCATCACTACCATAACCAATTTTGTTGATCCGAAAGAAACTGCAAATTTCTCAAATGATAGCAATTCATGGCTTTCAAATTAATCTTTCAAGCAGCTCACACTGTTCGGTCGGCTATACTCGAGTAAGCAGCGTCAGTTGTGCACTTAGAATACCTTCAATTGCGATGAATACATTCAACTTTCGTTGACTGCAGAAAGTTTTCTTTCTCATTGTTCATACACAAAAGACTCTAACCGTTCGGTTACACTTAATTTCAACTCGTTTATTCAATTCGGTTAACGGTTTCATATCAGAAACGAAGCGTTTACATGCACTATTAAGTTGTTCATCACCATTTCATAACTTATTTTGCATTTCAAGCGTTCAATATGAAACTTATAGTTAAAGGACTGTTGCATTCGATATGCAAAAGTTTACAAAATGTTATCAGAGAGGCATTGTTCGAATAAAAAACTATGTATGCACCCTGCATGATAGTTTCAGAGGGAAAAATTAGCAGATTATAAAACAGCAGCAATTGTCACACGATCTAGATCAAACCATTGCTGGCGATAACGCTAGTGATAATTATTACCAGTGACAGAAGGGAGACTGGTGACTGTATTGGTGGAAATGATGATAAGAATGATGGTAAAGATACTGGTTGGTATCAGCAGTAACAATGATGGGAGCAACAACAATAGAATAATATAAGTAGTAATGATAAGATGGAATTGCGGAATGTCTATGAATGCAAATGAAATGATAAAGTATTTTGACGGAATTGAGGTAAATAACATAGACGAGATGCGACTGCATTTGATGGTCGAGTTTTAAGCGCGATGAATGAGCAACACTCAGCCAAGCACCGGTAAATAACTATATTCACTTTACACCTGCAGGCAGGCATTCCTGGACTAAGTATGTTGTGGAGAGAAGTAATGGGTAGGCAGGGCATTGATGGTGAGTGTTAAATGAGATGATCGCAATAGATAGTGGTGTGTTATTCGCCTCAGGCTTAAGCTAAGAATAGCCGAGACGATGGATGCTCCCCCTCATTTTGAGCCGTACACACCACAGCACAACATTAGGCACCTATCTGTTTCAAACTACTGAATCACATCCACGAAATAATATTCGTATGTGAGTGATGCAATTAAAATTAGGTGTTTAACACAACACATCCACACAATCTATTCTATGAGCACTCCGAAGAATTTCATAAAAATGTTAAATTTTAAGTTGTAATCGCACTATATTAATTGCGTATCACAGCACTTATATTATTTCGATTCATTTTTCAATCAGATTTATCTTCTCAGATATCCTCTGTATGCATGTGCCACATTTGAAAATTAATTCGAATTTTTTTAAAAACCAACAGTTGTTGCTTCATATCTGACTCCGGTTTTTAAAAAAATGTTCGTATACACAAAAAATCTGCAATTCTTGGCAACTTTCATTCAGTAAATTATGTGTTCATGTAATTTCGAATGTGAGTAACAAGATTGGATTGATGCATTCAAATTTCCCGAATGAGTTCAAAACTATGAATTCACCATATTGAAATAAGACCGAGTAATTCAATTGACAAATTCTTTTGTAATCTTATAATTAGTTAATTGCAATCGAGTAGCGATTAAAAACGCCTTTGCTTGCTATCTAATTATTGTGCCACCTTAAAATTTTTTTCAAGAACCAATTCACGTAATAGATGCGGTTCTGATGCATCCAAATAAACTCATAATTACTATGAATGAGTGAGATCAATGAATAATAGCATTGCCAGTGAGTCCCTCAACTTCAATTCTTGCAAGATTGCATGGATGAATAACGGCTTTAATTTACCATTACACCTCTTCATTAAATCTCTTCAATTTAGCATTAAACCAAATAACTATTCATCATAAGTTCAATGTTGGTGTTTTCAAAAAAGAAAAATCAATGGTAAGTATACAGATTGGTCTTACCACTTTTCTATTGCTGTTTTTTTTGAATCAGCTATCAAGTTGGCGCTTTCGTGAAGCAAAATTTTTTGCTGATCATGTGTGGTCTACACTGATCATTATCATATCATTGAACACTTGCTTCTGAAGTACGGGAGTGCATGGATGATGAAGTGACCTTGAGTGAAGTTTTGCTGCTGATGTGACCTTAACCAGATTGTGTAAAGTTTTGCTTGCTTGAGATCTCATCAGGTGAGTTGGCAAAAATTTGTATAAGCACCTGTCGATGCTTGATCAGTTGGATATGTATAACGCCACGATAACTCCGATCATATTTTAAGGCGATATCACTTAATGCTGTAGCAGGATTTTAATGCACGGAGAACTACAACGCAACAAATCTGAGAATTTATATTTGACCGTGCTGAGATATACAATTTTCGAAGTGAATCTACTGAATGGTAGTGGTACTCTCTTGATAGCATAGCTATAAAATGTCAACCTATTTGTCTGTGCGCTTGGTGAACACTTACAAATTGAAATATGAGAGTAGCCGTAGGTCTACATGATATTATATTGATATTATTATTGGGTCAGTTTCAGGATTATTATGAACGAAGAATTTTTATCGATCCATCTGTATCATTTTTCGACAGCTCAGGTCCTATTGAGTTTCAAAATAGAGGAGGGGAAAAGGGAAATGAGGAAGAGGGGGTAGGTGAGTGAATAAATGAAGTGCACACCATCCAAATTAGTGATGTTTCCATTCCACACTTTTGCCAAAATGTTCTATTGCGCCCTTCTGATGCTCCGTTCTGTTTCCCCTATTTTGAGAACCGTTCTGTTGTGTTCTGCTCTATTCTTCTGTTTAAACTTTTCTGTTCTGTTTTATTGCTGTCCCTTCAGTCAGAAAAACAGCACGATAAAAATTGTGACAATTGCGACTGGAAACGTGGTTTTTCAACAAAGATAGTGTGAAACGGAAAAGAATCTGGATGAGAGAAGATTGTCCACAAAAGGAGTTGACAGCTTTTGGCGGTGAAAATTGAGGGAAAACAAAAAGTTTCGGGCTCTAGTGATCAGTATCTTTGACGAACAGAGATAACATATCTCATAATCATTACAGTGCTTCAAAGAAAACAGTTAAAAGAACAGCAAAAATCTGCTCCTTGAGATGTTCTATTTCGTTCTGTTCTCTACCCCATTGAAAGCCATTCTGTTGTACTCTTCACCGGTTCTATTCATTGCAATCGAACAGCAATAGAAAATTTTGACTGGAATGGAAACGTCACTAATCCAAATGGAGGATATTTACCCAAGCGTTTACTCACTTTTCAACAACTTGAATTTTGCTCCACTCGAAACTTTTAGAAGAAGAAAAATGCCTTCAATACATATTAATGACTTAAACAAGGTGGTCTAAAATATTGAAGTTGTTTTATTGGAAGAAATTAACCCTCGATTGCAATGCTTTTGCAGAACAGTATACCGTCTTTTTTTTAAAAATTAGATTAGTCTCCCCCTAATGATTCCTAGAAAAAAAAAGTTGATTATGTCCATCCTCTTCCTTCTTTTCGAATGCCCTTCCCGCCTAAACAAATTCTCTCTCGAATACTAAATTTTTGCATACATCCACTCGTGTGAAGAAGTTTCTCAAATTGATTTGAATGAGCGTGGATAGCGATTGACTTAGTTCTGTGACCTAAACTGTGCATAGCAGTTTCTTTTCCGCTGCAAAATTTTGGGGAATTTATATATTTTCCCTTAATAGATTCTCTTGCCCTGAATAATCTCCCTTGTTCAAAAATATGGAGAAAATGCATCTCGGCGGATTCCTTTTCAATCATGTACAGTATTCGATTTTCTCAAATTCAAGCTTTCGTTTACTGAATTGCAGTGTTATATCAATGCCTTCGCTGCGATCTTGATCAAATAGCTCCCAAATAATAATTGCTCTGATATCGGCTGTTGCTTTCCTGTTGATGAAATGTTTGAATGTGACAGTGACCAAATACGTGGGTATATTAACTGGTAACTCTGGAACGGATAATTCTGACTCAGCAAAATTTCTGCTTAAATCTGCAACTTCTATCGATCTCTTGATCCAGCTGTGGACGTATGCGTTAAAAATTTTGGAAATAGTCTCATTTTTCCTGACATCATTCCAATACTTTGAACCAAATTATGAGAGGTTTTATATTAAGGGTTTGGCACCCGATTATGTCGTTTTCATCTAAAACAGTCTAGCTAGCGATTTTGGTCGACGTTGGTCATTGTGACCGTCTAACAGTAGAACGAAAAAATAGCATGCAAAGAAAGATTTTAATAGTTCTGATTTTGAAAATTAATCAATAATTTTAATAGTTTTCTTACATTTTTCTCATAGTTTTTTTCTTACAATTAGTAAAAAAGAGTGATGAAAATTTTTCTTATAACTGTTTTCTTACGAAGAATTTTTCTTGCAACTTTTTTCTTACAAAAAATTTTTCTTACAAAACCACATCTTCGTAACTCGTTGGTAAAAACTTCGGTAAACAAATGCATTCGTCAAAATTCAGTTCATTCGTATTCGCATTAGCTCACTTTGGCATACGCTGCTGAATTTGAAGGAAATGAAACTTTTCAGCAGGCTTCATTCCCTAATTTTAATGTGTACGATATCGATTAACAACTACATGCATCATAAGTCACATCTTATACTAAATCGTATTTTAAAGACGATATCATTGTTTCAATAAAAGTGTTGATTTCACTGCTATTCTAGATTCATGTTTTTTTTCACATGAGGCACAATTTCATAAATTAAGTATCGTGTAACAGCAATATTTTATGTAGATATACACATACATATGGCCAGTATTCTCCTATTATAGATCACTGCTGACGTTTGAAGTTGTTCACTGAAGTCTTTACAAAGAAGTATTGCTTATTGTCAATGATGTTTTGCGAGAGCAACTTAGATGAAAACTTTATTATTCACTGTCATTAAATCTTTGAAGACTGTTGCAGTAGCTCGATAACGAAAAGCTATGCCATTGCACTGTCATATAGCAAGCAGCGTTCTTCATTATACTGAGCCTTTGCTTACTTGTAGCACTCTAATGCACGAACACCTCTTCAATTCGTTTTCAATACGCTGATTTGCAGTAAACGATCGAACAGCACTTCGAATTTCTTCGTTATCTGAACAAAGTTTGATCAAAATATCATTGACTACACTGAAGAATAAAATCTCAACTGAGTGAAGTATAATCGTTGTTTATTCGAGCTTATAAACTATATTATATTTAGCGAATCATTTTCATGTCAACTTTTCTATGTATAGGGAACTCTCAGCCAACTCATCTTTGAAACTGATCTAGAAAAGATATTCATTCTGCTAGCTGAGGGTTTCATGAAAGTGAAAATTAATGCTATTGAATGAAAATTAACTTTCTATATTACGTGTTGTTTTCGACATGAATTATGAGTTTAGTCAATTGTATTGTATAAATAAATGAATTGTTCATAATTGAACGTTCAAGCAAATAAGAAATTAATCTTACTGGTATATAATGGCCAACACCTTTCAAAACTTCCATTTCAACATCTTTACTTTCAAGCTTTCGCACGAACGTCTCCACATTTCGCAACGGAACAACCTATCAAACGCAATCCTATTTTCGCACTTGAAGCAATGAAAAAATTTTTTGAAGGGTTTCGTTTTACGATAATATCTTTTTGTTGTCTAATTACAAAGCTTAATCTCAAGTCAAAAAAACTGAAATGAAATGTATCGTTCGGAAACCTTGTCATGATCGCCATGCACAATTCGTATAGGGCAATGAACCGGGATGCGATCCATGCTGTTACTTGGACATACCTAAAACCAGCAATAAGTTCTGCATCCAAACTCAGCAGAACAGCCTTGATATACAAATTCAGTAACGTTGAAAATAGCTCTTCGAAACAATGTGTCTAACAAAACACAACGACTTTTCTTGGTGAATAATGGTTGAAGAAATACATGCTTCAACAAAACGCGTCAAGCACTTCAGATCGATAAGGACAGGTACACCATTGGGAGCAGGTGGATGGAGAGCAGTTCTTCCGCACTGAAGTTGCGAACGAAGATGTGGTAAGACGATGGACGAGTAGCTGTCAAAATTCAGACCAACACCAGGTGCCATGAGTATGAGGCCTTTGACAGCGTCTTGTTTCAGGAGTGCTGCGCGAAGAACACCTCAAAGTGCAATTCAATTCTGACAACTGTATAGAATTCTTCATCAGAACTGAAACGATTAAAACACTGCAAGAATGGCTGAAGTAAGGAAGATATTCGGTCAATTTGTTTCGACGAAAACAAATGTCAGTAAAGCGCCTTACTATGACATCCTGCACTGTTTCCAATGAGTATGATAGGTCGACCGAGAGCGTTGATCTCCGTGAGAATATCTTCCATCCAATGATCTACATTCCATATACGCTTCAAATTGCCCGTATCACGATAGTTCACACTGTAAACTTCAAAACACAATTGCATGAGAAACATAGATAACCGGAATGAATTGCCACGGAACAAAGAAATGTTCAAATGAATACTCAAAAAAAAAAACGCATATGACCTTCTGAAAACAAATTGTCGACTTTCAGTTAACTTCTTGATGTCGTAAGCAATGCCGCTGGTTGAAGTGGCACCAAGTCCATGACAATATAGCACCGCGGGACGAAGTATTTTTTTAAGTGACATGACTGAGATGTGATTCCTTGTTCTAATGAGTAACTCTCTGAAATTCAGTGCATGGGATAAAATATACAGAAAGCGATACACCACCACAAACAATTTGAAAGGTCTGAAGAACGTGAGCATTATAAACGGTTCAGTGATAACAGATTTACTGATAAATATTCAAATTATTTTTAATAATATTTCGATATTTGAAAATATGTTCAATTGCGCAATTATTCGATAGATCATTAGTGCTATTCAATGACTAAATCATTTTTCAGTGAAATATTATAATCGAATATTTCAAATTCAGTAATCTTTCAGTGACTAAGAATGATCATCAAAATATATTGTTGATTGTTACAGTGAATGCGATGGATAGATTACAATGGTAATTTCGACGAATATAGGTGATAATATCCAATAGATTTAAAAGCTGCATAGACATTCAGATCGAAACATGATGACACTAAACGGCAGTAAGATAGAAAGGAGTGTTTCATTGATCAATATCGGTTAATCGGTGATGTTTTCATGCAATTTCGATAAGATGCAATGACGACAGAGAATGACGCTTTCTAATTATATCAACACAAGAGCTGAGAGTGTCTGTGCATGCAACAATTAATTTCGAGGTTAGTTACCCCGTATTTAACGACGTATGTTTAGTGATTATTGCACGTGAATAATACACTTTGAACTTCTCGAAGAAAGTATTACTGGTTAACGTGATCGTTCATGTGAGTAGTATGTTATGAACAAATGAAGCAATAAAACGAGTAGAGATTATCCTTGGTTTATCTGAAATGATCATTGTGACGAGCTGAAAGTGATTAAATACAATCATTTTCTTAAAATACCATGAATTGTAATTCTGAACTCAATAAACTGAAGTGTTACGTTATTTGCGGAATGCGCAATTTCGCGCCGATCATTTCAGTTTGCGCCTACATTCTCTAACTCTTCTCATAGGACTACAGATTTTCTTCATACGTTTCTCCTCATCACTTGTCTTGTTCCGCAAGTAACGTATAATCGCAATTCATGATTTCAAACTTCCCAGATATTAACATTTCATCGAAAAAGTCATTCAGCGAATAATAGCAAAATTTCGCAGTCATATTAAAATGACCATTCAGCACAATGCAAAGCCTCCAAATTTCTTCAAATCATCTTGAACATGCAAAAATTAGTTTCGTTCTACTTACGAATAAAATTCATCGGAAAATTCAATGCAATGCCTGATGGAATTGATTCCTTCAAGATTTGCTCAAATTATGGTTTTGAACTTCATTTATATGGATATTCACAAGAAGTTCCCGGCTAGAAGCATTTGATCTGAGCAGATAAATTTAAACAGACCAGGTGCATCGTTTCTATATCACTCATATCCGAATACCCCAAAGACGGATGGCTACCTTTTTTCAACTGCGTGGTGGGAATTAAAAACAACAAATTTGTAACAAAATGGTATTCGAAAGAACAGTTTGTGAATTTCGTGTTCTATATTTTTTTTATGTTCTAAAAGCAGTTCGTGAAAGCATCTCAAAATTTCCTGCCTTCAGACAGGATGATTGTAAGATGCATTACTGCCGCATCCCATAATTTCGCTTTCGAAAGAAGCTGAAGCCAGTCAAAATGTCGTAAAAACCGCGAATTAAACTCGCCACTAAAACTCAAATTAAAATTTTTGCAAAGGCTCCAATCAAATTAGCTGCGAAATTCCAAATCGAACTCGCCAAACAACCCAATTTCAATTTTCCAATTATCACCAACCACTCACGATGTCTGCGAATTGGTGAATTCCTCACATTCGCTACACTAACGATCACCAAACGATCATAAGTTCATGACATAACCTATAATTCAGTGCACAGCAACTTCTGTGATTTCAACCAAGTCCGCTGCTAATTCTACAGAATAACTGCTACCTAAAAGCCTGTATTAGGGCCTGTGCTAATGTATATAATTGCAGGTCTCACTCGAGAAAGACTTAGCACTAAGAAAGAAATTCTAAGATAAAAACAAGTAAAGTAGAAACGAAAATAAGCATGAACACATCACGCAATGAAATCGGGAAGTGTATACTTAATCGATAATGACATTCATGTATGCCTAGATCCATAATATTGAAGGTGATCTAACAAAATTAATGGTCGATGTGAAACGAGAGGTAGATAGTTTATTAATTCTGCTTCTAAACAAGAAAATACTTTTTTGAAGATGTGACGGAAGTTCGCCACATAGCTTTACTCTGTTCGAAAAGGAGCGTTGAGTGTTATTATTCATACATAAATTAGAGAATTTGCAGCAGTCACCTCCTCCACTATATATAAGAATAATTTTGAAGTTATGCCTCCATTTTCACTGTTTCCTCCCAACAATTACACGGGCTTCGCCCGTTCACCACCACAAAAAGATGACCTGTCACCATAATTCGGGATCTTCAAAGGTCACCCCAAATTTTGGTGAACAGGTCATGGAACAAGTGATAAAAACTTTTATTCAACGTTGTGAAAAATATCATTCAACGATGTGGAAAATGCAACAAGTGAACAACAAAAAACGAAGCATCATTCCAAACAAAACCTCATCGAAATATGACAGAGGGATTTTCATCTTTATACAATAGCCATCAGCTTTGACACAGGGATTTTCAGGGACTACTTTAGTGAGTTTCCATAACACACCAATTTTATGGGTGGAAAACTCTACTATTCATACTTTGAACTACCCCTTTAGTCTGAATATTTGCACGAAACGTTCGAAGAAACTCCCGAATTATTTCAGTGGCACTATTGACATGTGATAACTATGCTGGTAATTGTCAAACTTTCCAGAGTTTTATTTCGGAAATGTTTCTCGAAGCCACCTTCCCTCGAGAAGTTATGACTCAGTCAGTCTTGAGCCTGAGAAGAGTTCACGCCAGCAGCCTAAAGGGAAGTCCAAACCCGGTGTACAAGCTAAACCACAGACACCTAGCTCAGCATCAGCATGTGTGAAAGCTCTCAAATATGGTGAATTGCTGAAAGCAAAGGTACTGATTCATCATTTTGGTAGTATTCAAATCCCATCTTCTAGGTTATTTCGGTGGCACTAGCAAGAGATGATAATCAAACTGGCAGGGGAAACAGGGATAGCATCAGCGATGTTGTATGAATGCATTATGATAGTAGCAAATAGATAAGCTTCGGCGAGTAACCACAAACACCTAAGAGATTTCTTCTTGTAACACATTTAGCAACATTGAACTGAGTGAAACGATTTCATATGGGCCAGTCAATGGTCAACCCGATCATAATTCCCCCCTGTTAAGAGAAAGTGCGCACAGTGAGTCCGGGAACCCTCGTTACCTGAGCAAATGCCCGAAGGCACTACTCAGGCCAACTTACGCGCAATTCCCTAACCCCGGTCAAATCGGCGCCTTCCTCGGGCCGGGAACGCCCGTACTTTATTTCGAAGATGAATGATGACGATACCCTGGTAAGCATCATCAACATATTTTTAAGTATTTCTCCCCGATTCGCCGAGACTGCCAGTAGGCGGGGAACGCCTGTCGCAGTTACCTAAACCTAGCCCCTCTTATTGGCAGCTCGACGGGTTGGGATCACCCATGCAATCAAAACATGCTTTTTTAAAATGACCATTGACTGCACACATGATATCGCTATCGACTCAATTCAGCTGTCGCTAAACAGCACTACCAAGAAGACGTTCTTCGAGTCACCAACTAGCGACTCGACTCTTCGGGTGAGTGGTCCAGGCGAACTTTCCAGACCTACAGCTACCACCATAAGGCTCTTCATACCCTACACTATTGAAACTCAATTTTTGAAGGAATGTTTTTTAATGTGCCAGTGTAATTATCATCATCACTAGTTGCACTCCCTCCCACAACTGGAACAATTGCTTTCATACAATATCCGTGCCTTCAAAAATTTACCACTTCCAAGAGCTTATGCACCATGCCGAGTCTGATCTAAATATCTGAAGTGAGGCATGCGCATGAAGTTCGGACCTTTCTTCAAGCTACATGCATAAACCTTAGACAGGCTTAGAACCTACCGAGCTAGAACCACTCAAATTGAGGTAATTTTTAGATAACATTTTCCTACTGAATGTTTGGAACGTCACCGAGGTGTTTCTCAACATGCACTGAACATAAAACTCAACAATTTTGAAACATCACACTCAAACATAAACAGGTAGTTCATCCAGAGGCTCAGGAAATAACATGAGACATTACATATTAAGCATTCATGTTATTGATACATGCTCATGTAACACAATTGAACTTGACAATATATGCACAAATAATAATTTTGCAAATCTTCATATAAGCAATGATCAACATTTAGAAACACATTAATGTTGTAACCAAATGAATGAATTAAAAACGAAGGATGTAAAAAGGTGGTCACTCACTACGGTTCAATTGTAATTTTTTTCCTCTGTTATATACATCAACCAAATAATGCAAAAAAATATGGTGCTCAGTCAACTGATTCTCATTTATAACGGTCCTATGTAAGATACTAGAAAAGCTTAAAAAGTATAAATGATACTAAAGTTCAAAATGTTGAAAAACTGGCCTGAGGTGCGTTGATACAACCTGCGTCGTGTTTTCATATGGATTTTAAGATTGTGATGTTGTCATATAAGATCATGATCTTGAACGCATCATTGAGATATTCCATTTTGTCGCAAATCTACATCTTCATCCTCATGTAGGGCCGACATTTGCCATCTTGACGAGGTGCACAACATCTGGCCGCACTTCAAACACCATCCTAAAAAAGTACCAATACAATGATTATATCAACATGTCAAAACAAATATCACGATGCTGTATTTACCAATTAAGCACAAATCGAATCATCAATACTCACCCCATTCAGATCAAGTAATCCTACCATACCATTCGCTCGATGCCATCGGCCGTGATCCATCACGCGTCCTAATATCCTAGAAAGAGAATCATTCACCATGGATTATCAGTCAGCGATATGTCGTGATTGTTTATCAATTTACAATATTAATCAATCCTGGCAATCTGTTAGTAACACTATTCAATCAGTTAGAGCAAAAGGTAAACTGAATGTCCCCCTAAATAGCACCTAACTCAATAAATTCAATGCCAAAAACCCATCAAGCACTATCATAAATCAAACACATCACAATCATACTCACAGCACAATATCAAAGCGCATCGAACATACCACAACGTTGAAAATGCTCACTGAACAACGCACGCAAATAAGTGATGGTGTATTGATCACTGTTGATCAAAAATAAATGATGGTGCATTGGTCACTGCCGATCAATGATCTTCATGAAACAGTAATGACTACTGAAGTTGATCAAATACATTGGCGGCATGCAGTAATTTACATCACATCAACAGTTTGATACCGATAGCCAGTCAAACAAATACCAATTCATCAGATTCTTTAAGATCAAAGACAATCAGTAATGAATCATTTTCGGGCTATCTTGATGTTTGAGCTAACCATATCCGCAAGTTTGCCCAACAGCATGTGAATTTCTATATACATTCGATCCAGCAGTATTCCTGCATTCAGAAAAATTTATATTTTGCTCAGAGATTTTGCTTACTTGAGGAGATATAGCTAATTTCTGAGATCTATCTCAAATAGCACAATCGCGCTCATTCATGTAAATTCATCACTGTTAATCAATCAATACGTTCATATAGCAATATGCAGATTGCCATCTCCAGGCTAACCGTACTCTCGGCTTTGCCCGAATATATATGAACTTTTTTGTACCATTGAATTCAGCTGGTCCTCAACAATAAGAAAAACATAAATTTTGTGGAGAAATTCCCATTTCTTGAAGAGATATAGCTATTTTCTCGATGATATATAGGTTGCCATGATCCAGTCTACCGTAATCACATCGTTCATATACTCCTGATCACTTTAGATAAACATATGCATTACTCTTGCGCTATAGGCGCTACGATCTTCAAGGTACCGGTATTCTCAGGTTTGGCCGATAGCATCTGAATTTCTTTGCGGCATTCGATTGCTCAGAATCTCTAGATTTAGAGAAACATGTGTTTTGCCGAGCGATCTTGCTTTCTTGAGGAGATATAGCTATTTTTCTAAAGCCATCTCAATTAGCGTACAGGCACTCATTCAAATACATTGTATCACCATAGATCAATTGTACACATTAATGTAGCACTACAGGCATTACGATCTTCAAGGTACCGGTACCCTCAGGTTTGCCGGGTAGTATCTGACTAGGAAACCTCATGAACTTACCCCCGCCTTTCGGAATGAGACCTATATCGTTTTGTAGGGCTCATGCAGCTGATCACGGATATGCAAAAAATTTTTGCAGCGGACAGGGAGGACACGAGTTATGGCGCGAAAGAGGTTTTCGGTGTATTGAAGTGGGTTTCTAAATTTCATCTCGACATCGGCGGCTTGACCTGACGGGTAGTGCGCCTGCCTCAAGTGCGAGCGCCCGGTGGTTCGATTCCCCATGCTTGCGAAACTTTTTTCTCCCTGCTGACGTTTAAAAAAAGTTGTGATAAATCAACTGCTACTACCGAGAAACGTGAAAGAAAAAAAAGAAAAATCAAAAATTTAAAAAACAAAAAAAGAGATGCTTCTTCGGCAACCAGAGCGGAGAAAAAAATGGCGCAAAGACTCGCCGATATTATTATGCAACATGAGGAGGGTGACGAGTTGGAGGTGGAGGAGGATGAAAAAATTTGCAGTGAGAGTGAGGATGAATGTGAATCGTCGGAGAATATAGATGATGGTGTCCTCGTTGTTCCGGATAAAGTTGCTTTCAGCAACGGGAAACTTATTAGCGCATCGGATGTTCATCGTGCAATTGATTTCTACCGCTGAACGAGTGATGGACACAGACCACCTTCATCGTTCAGGTTTGTCAACAATAAAAATGATATGAAATGGCTACGCGATTTTGGAAGAAAGGAAACATGTATCAGATTAGAGCACTGTCGGTGAAGCTCAAAGAAGTGATCAACGATAAAGGCATCTGCGGGTTGGATTCACAAGTTCAAACACGTTAACCATTTTACATCAAGGCGAATTACAAAATTTGGGAATCGATGAACATTGCGCAGTCGTCCACAAATTGTAGAGGCCTCCCGCAATTTCGTCGCATTATGTGTGCTTAGCTGCACGAGCCCTACAAAATGATATAGGCCTCATTACGAAACGCGGGGGTAAATTCGTGAGGTTTCCTCGTAAGAATTATTTCATTAGGAGTTGGTAACGATGAAATTAATTGGAATGATTTGGAAGTTTGCTCAATTGCACCGAGTCAAGTCAATCAGTCCTGAGTTCTCTGAAAATAAAATTCGATTCGGTGAATTTACTGGAATTAATCTATAAGACTTACATTAAGAAATATTAAAGCAGTGAAAAGAATAAGCTCTGACACAACCTGAACATGATGTAGGCGATCAAAATGTACGAAAATCTAGCGTTATTACAATAACCACATTCAGCCTAACGGCACTCTGGCTAACAAAGCGATTTCTCAGCTTTACCAGTGACATTTGAACTTCTTTACACGATTCGATCCAACGGAACCTCTACGTTCAGAAAAAACAGATATTTTTTTGATCAATTCCGCTTTCTTCAGGAGTTATGGTTACGTTCATTAGGCTATATCAATAACGAGCGCATAAACGCTCATTCATGTACATTCTATCACTGTAGATCAATACCACTACACGTTATAAGAGCTCGATAGAGGATAACATCTTCAGAATGTCATAAAGTTTACCGAGCAATTTGGCTTAGTTGAGGAGATACAGGTATTTTATTAATACTATCTTGGTTGGCACCTTCAAGGTTACCGTCTTCTCAAGTTTGCCCAGTAACACATGAATTTATTTGCACCATTCGATCCAGCTGGATCTCTACATTCAGACAAACATATATTTTGCAGAGCGATTCTGCTCAGCTGAGGAGATTAGGCATTTTTCTTTGATGCTCTCCAATGAGCGCAGTCGCGCTCATCATTCATCTACATTGATCACTATAGAGAAATCAATACGTTAATATAGCAACAGGCGGATTGCGGTCTTCGAGCTAACCGTCTTCTCAGGTTTGCCCGGAAACATGTGATTTTCATTTCATAGATCGATCCAGCAGAACCTCTAGAATCAGAAAATTATAAATTTTACCGAGCAATTTGGCTTAGTTGAGGAGATACAGGTATTTTATTAATACTATCTCGGTTGGCACCTTCAAGGCTACCGTCTTCTCAAGTTTGCCCAGTAACATACCAATTTATTTGCACCATTCGATCCAGCTGGATCTCTACATTCAGAAAAACATATATTTTGCCGAGCGATTTTGCTTAGCTGAGGAGATATAGCAATTTTTTAAAATCTATTTCTACTAGCGCAGTCGCACTCATCATTCATCTACATTGATCACTATAGAGCAATCAATACGTTAATATAGCAACAGGCGGATTGCGATCTTCGAGCTAACCGTCTTCTCAGGTTTGCCCGGAAACATGTGATTTTCATTTCATAGATCGATCCAGCAGAACCTCTAGAATCAGAAAATTATAAATTTTACCGAGCAATTTGGCTTAGTTGAGGAGATACAGGTATTTTATTAATACTATCTCGGTTGGCACCTTCAAGGCTACCGTCTTCTCAAGTTTGCCCAGTAACATACTAATTTATTTGCACCATTCGATCCAGCTGGATCTCTACATTCAGAAAAACATATATTTTGCCGAGCGATTTTGCTTAGCTGAGGAGATATAGCAATTTTCTTGGATCTATTTCTACTAGCGCAGTCGCGCTCATCATTCATCTACATTGATCGCTATAGAGAAATCAATACGTTAATATAGCAACAGGCGGATTGCGGTCTTCGAGCTAACCATCTTCTCAGGTTTGCCCGGAAACATGTGATTTTCATTTCATAGATCGATCCAGCAGAACCTCTAGAATCAGAAAATTATAAATTTTACCGAGCAATTTGGCTTAGTTGAGGAGATACAGGTATTTTATTAATACTATCTCGGTTGGCACCTTCAAGGCTACCGTCTTCTCAAGTTTGCCCAGTAACATACCAATTTATTTGCACCATTCGATCCAGCTGGATCTCATCATTCAGAAAAACATATTTTGTTGAGCAATTCCTCTTTCTTGAGGAGTTATGGCTATTTTCATAAGGCTGTATCAATAACGAGCGGATAAGCGCTCATTCATATACATTCTATCACAGTAGATCATTACCTCTACACGTTATTGAGGTTACCATCTTCAAGGTAACCATACTCTCAAGTTTGCCCGATAACATATGAAATACTTTGCACCATCTGATTGCTTAGAATCTCTGCATTCGTAATCATGATCCGTTACACTCA
This sequence comes from Anisakis pegreffii, assembly GCA_035041965.1. NCBI lineage: Eukaryota > Metazoa > Nematoda > Chromadorea > Rhabditida > Anisakidae > Anisakis > Anisakis pegreffii. The sequence continues at coordinate 524 of JAPYMA010000890.1, read as the reverse complement.
CAATCAGATCCTCAATCTCTGGAGGTATATTACCTAGATTTGTTTGACGGTACTCAGATTTTACTCAAGATAGGAAGAAACATCACATTCGTTTAACATGTGTTTATTTAAGACACTTGAACTCCAAAATTCGACCTTTATGGGATAATTTGCGACGTATTTTCATTTCTGTTCTGGTCAGAATTTGCCGATGGATATGAACGTGAAAATTTGTACATTTGCATAAGCTGGTGGACCAGTCATCAAACCCGGTGAAAAGAATTCATTCGCAAATAAACTGTAGAACTAGTGGTTTTCTTCTTCAAATTTTCACTTCGAAACTGGTTTTTGTTTGGCATAACCACCTCAAAAATTGGTATATTGAAAGACGGGATACATTCTTCAACCCAAGAGAAAAGAACAGCCCGAATGTGTGTTATATCGTAAATGCCAGCAATTGAGAAACGAATACATCATATATATCTGTGGAATATAATAATTCTTAAAAGCACTAATGAGATGGAAATAATTGGTCTTCTGGAATG
>JAPYMA010000889.1:0-15234 GCA_035041965.1 Anisakis pegreffii | reverse complement strand
CAATCACAATCAATAATATTCCTTCACTTCAGTAATGTAGAACAGCAACAGCATCATTTAATGCCACTATTCGCAAATTATATCCATATCGGCCAGCGGTAATTCCTCTCCAAAAAACGCTATCTTATCGAATATTCATTTTGGTGATATTCATTTAATCTACCAGTTTGTACCTCTCCTTGAAAGCTACCAGTTTATACGTCTCCTTGATGGCGATTATCATATCCTCCCACCGTGACATCCTCATTTCTTCCCAATATAACAAAAAACCTCATATAATAGTACAGTTAACTGAATCTTTTGCATTTAAATATAAGCAAACAACTCAGAATTCTGCCCTCGCAAAGGTCATCTCTTTCATAATGCCGTTCAAGTTTATTTTGATCTTGATTTGAGTCGTCAGTTCCCTTCGTCTTCACTGTTGTGTGCTACAATGCAGCTTCCATGATTCAATATACTGAATGTCATCTTCCTTGAAAAAGACTGCATCTTCGTTAAATTGTCATCATTTTACTGCTTACGTCCCATGGCTATATGAATGCTATAATCATGGAGACATAAATATTTTTAGATTGATATTGAACCAACCGTATGCAAGAATTTAGCTGAAAAGGTTATGAGTTTTTTATTGATGAACCATGTCTAATTCTGTTATCCAAATGGGTATTTCTTTTGTCCAGCAGAAATTCTTTCTTCGAGAGCTATCGCCTATTGGATTTCGCATTTTGAATAATCTCATATTCATTCCATTGGTATCATTTTGTTTAGCCAAAATGAGCGTGATACTGAATGAGATATGACTGATCACAACATGAACGTTTTTCTTGATTATATTCTCTTGAACATCAACAAGTCATATTATTTGCGAACGGAAATGCATCGGCACTTCACTGTGTGTTTTAAAATGTTGTTATAACATTCTGAATCGTTAATTGTCATAGTTGCCGTCATCTCTAAGCATTTTATCTGCAATATGGTGACTGTAGTGTTTTGTGAACACTCGTATTGTGAGCCTAGGCATGTTCGCCTCATGTTTATAAGGAATTTTGAATGATGCTATCATATTTGATGTTATTTTGATAATACTTTACTTGCAGCAATAGAAAACGATAAATAATGCTGATGTGTATCTTTTAAAACTTTTAATCTTTTTTTCGTAAGCAATTCTGTTTATTATCTGTTCAGAGTAAACGTGAACCTCTCATAGTTTTCCTTCAAATTTGCATACAATTTGAACGAATGATGTATAGAGATGAACGTTTTGTTCTGCCAAATCACGTTATTTGACCTCGTTGAGGCTTTATGACTATGAGGCTTTATGAAAGTCAGTCATTCGAATTAAGCTCTTCAATGCGGTTCTTTTCGTAATTAAGCTGACAGAGTTCAATCATGAAAAGTGATTTGCTAACGTCGGTTAAAGGTAAAACTTGTTTGTGTGAACAGTTTTGCATGCGACATGCAATTGAACGATGCGATATGAGTGAATCATTTTCATTTGTTGTATACCTTTCCTTAAGGTTTCTCAATGCTATTGTTATCAAGAGCATTTTTTGTTTACTCTATTCAATAGTTGGTCATCATCGTTGCTCATACGAGCTTTTCAATCATTCGTTTAGTTATACGCAATTTATTGTGCATATGTCTATAAATATATTCACTTTCCAAGGTCTGTTCACAAACTGAGCAACTCAACAGATTCACAACGGATTCGATTAAATTTACCGTCTTCATGCAATTCGAACCACACAAACAATTCTCGTTTTATTATGTTGCATTGCGTGCATGATCATTTGACCCGTTTTTGATATGATCTTTTCAACCACTCATCTTTTAATCAACTGCGAACAGTTATCAGTTTGACGGAAATCCATCTTCGTGTTTCATTCTAATTGATTTCAAATCAGTTTCATTTTACCTGTTTCATCTTCATGTTTCATCTTAATTTTACTCAATTTTAAAACTACGTCTAATTGATGGCAATATTCTCTGATTGGGCATCTAATCTGAGTTATCCTAAAAAGACTCTCAAATAAGAGATCAGTGCTGATTCATTATAGATTTACTTATTCAATCGTCCATAGAAAATAAATAGTATTTCGCCCACGAATTAAATTGAATGACTTTGTATCTGGGCAACATCCTTATGTATACTGAAGTATTATGCTCGAGCTATCGATGCGCCTAGATTTTCATCAGCAAAAATCCATTGACTCAGATATGAGAAAAGTATGCATGCTCTCAAAGCACGTTTATCTTCTGATGTATTTGTCCCTAGTTAGGTGCTTCAGCATTATTTTCACAAATCATCCTGCAAGTTTCATCACAATTAAATACATTGAAAAAGAACAGAATAAGTAAAATTTTAAAACGAACGTGAATGATGCGTTTTCGATGCTATAAAAAGCACATGAATGCTTATTAAAATCTCTGAATTGTATTAATAACGATTCCCTATTCGACACAAATATTCTACGGCTGTTAATTCGAAGTATAGCATTGAATTCGTAATTTTATTATTTGAAAAGCATTAATTTTATTCAACTTGCTGTCATTCGAACTACATATGACTTCATCGATAAAAATTTATTCTATTTTGTCGTCGTTATATTATCAGCTTTTCAATTCAATTTGTTCGAATTTTTTTCATCGTAAATTGTTTGGAATTGATTGGCTCATAGATTCCGAAGCACATTACAATCAGTAAACAGCGATGAATCGACACCGCAATGGTTGTGTGATCTTAGCATAATGATTGTATGATGATTGGTTAGTGTGCACGAAAGACTCGTGTGTGTGTGTGTGTGTGTGTAGATATTTTTTGACGGAGCTGATATCGGATGCGTCATACTAATGACACCTAAAGAAGTACTTTGCCTTGAATTTTAGAGTTGTGACTTTTGACAGATAACTCACAATCAGCACGAATCGAGAATTATTTATGAGTTGGTTAAAATGTATTTTAACAAGATTTTTCAATTTACGTTGATAAAAACGCACCGACTAAATAAATGAGTTAACACACGTATGAATGAACAAATAATCAAATGATGTCAATTGCTCATTGTTATCTCACACTCCCTGAAATACTATCTCGCACCCCGAAAGAATGCGAACACCCCAGTTGAGAAAATAATCTATTCGACTGCTTCAGTGAACATATTCTGTATTTATGAAAACATCATTTTTTGTTTGTCCGCAAGCACTGATAAGTAAGCAAATTCATAAATCACATTTATTTTTCGAACTTCAAACATTCAAACTTAAAACTTTAGCTTTATTTAAAATGCATATTCTCATTGTTGATACCGAGAATTCACTGACTGTCAAATATATCGTTGGCACTGAAAAGCTGGTACACAAAATATGCGAACCAAATGTTCTAGACCAACGGTTTTCATAGGGGGAACTTCTCACTTAGAGAGATTCAAGGATGTCAGGTGAGGAAAGGAATTGAAACGGTTAGCAAATGCTTCATTTCTCTTTCAAAATTTCAACAATGCTTTCGAAATGCTTATTTGATCAAAAAGGAGTGATTTTTTTAATAGCACTGATAAATTCAAGACAGCAAATTCATTGATTACTACATCAGTTTTTCTGATTTGTCGTTAAGAATTGATGAATTGCGGAGAGAAGTTGGCGTTCTATCCTATGGACAAAGGGGTACATTAAGCGTGATAGCTTGAGAATCACTCGTCTAAGGTTGATTTTATTCTAGCCATTCTAGCGATGAAGTAATCTGGTGGAGATCTAGCTTTCTAACGGATATCAACTTTCTCACGGTATTTGTTTTGGGTGCATCCTTCAGATATTTGTCTCTGTCCCATTATCTCATTTATGAAGATTTCCTGTGAAGGCTTTTTCCTTCCATTCGATCATTTCCTTCCAGTCAACCTCACCACTTTTGAAGGTTTTTAATGCGTTGGTATCGTTTCGTTGATATGATTTTTTGCGTGTTTGTTATTCGATTTGTACGCATTTTTGTAGTGGATAAGAAGTTTGAGAGACGAAAGAAACGTTTTTGAGATGCAATTGCACATGGGAAAGTGGTAAGGTTTGCGATATTTGCATTTTACTGAAATTATTAGATGAAAGGAAAGCTGTGAACCTTGAATAATAGCATATTGTTGAAATGGAAGAGAAATTGAAATGAATATTCGTGAAACGAATGAATAAATGATAATTCTATGCAGTGATCAGCAATAAATACTCAACAGATGTCTGTTTCGTGGAGGAGAAGAATGAACGAGTGAACAAATTTATCGTTCGTTTCTTCAATGCAGCTGGGTTTTCGTGTTTGATTGAAATCATGACGGTTTCATCTAATTTTTTCCATATTCGTCTCAACATACACCATCAAATTGTTGATTCATTTCTCTCAGTTTCCATATTTATTGTCGGTGATTCTTCGACAAATATTCAGTGAGAATTCAACAATTACAGGAAATTTCACGATCGTTGTTCACCAGCATAGAGTTGCTTTAAATGCATACTCTATGCTTGCTCGCTTTCCAAAATGGTCGATGCGTTTCGCATTTTTCAGTCAGTTCAAGAAACACTTAATTGTAACCTTCCGATGAAAGTTTTCCTCATTTATAAGACGCATGGTGGTAATAGATGAATCAAAACGGTAAGGTAGTGCTGCTGATTGGGAATATTACGATGATGTGCAACGTTTCGGCGTTACATCTTCCATCTTCTTTTTGAAACACTCGAAGAAAGATGTTCTTGAAGATGGAAGGCATAACGCCGAAAGCGTCACTTAACCGCAGTTATGACTGGTTTACGTTCAGCATTTGACCGAACTATGCTCTGTTGATCATCGTTTGCTAGAGGGTAGCTGATGGTAATTTTATTCAAATTTTCAACACAAAATTGACTACCTTCCGTGTTGAATGAACGAAATTCAGTTCTATTTCTTTCATTCAGCAATCAACTCCTCTAGTAAATAATCGAATTTTAAGTGAGATTCACTTGATTGATTTTCGACGTTGAAATAGTTTCATTTGATTATCATGAAGTTGCATTTGAATTTTTTTATTCGATTGATTTCCTCAAAAAATTATTTCAATCACAACTTGATACTATATTCATGGCTAATCACATTTCAAATAACAGAAAAAGCTAGTTAAAGACATAATACTGAAAATGAGTTATGAACAGACTTGAGCCACGAGGACAAACCATTCCGATGCTTAATTTATGGGCATCGGAGAAATCGATGGCGAGGTTATTCGGGGAGCAAATGATTCACTTGAATTATGGTTGTTGTTGACTGATGCAAATTCTAATAGAAGAGTCTATTTATGTGGTGCACTTGATATAGTATAATGAAGTGCAAACGTAATTATGTTGCTACATAATTGCATATCGGTTTTGCTGAAAGGATTATCGCGATCATTAATGCGCATAAGTTTTATTTATTATAGTAATTATGTGTACAGTGAATCTATCGATGGACTGACACAATTCAGTGTCCAGTGTTCACTGCTTTCTATATTCAACAGACCGTGCGAGAACATACAATCAATGATATTGCTCTCGAACTATTTTTATCTTCAATCTTCCATTAATTATTTTTCGAATCATCGTTTTCATGATCGAATATTATTTGAATATTTGATGTCTGTAGGTGTTAGTGGCATTAGTTCGAATCGATTAATCTAGTGGTGTGAACTTCTTTTAAAACAAAAATTGATGATGTATTCTGTATTGGAGTACTGAGAGAGAATGAATTAATTAGAAAGCAACTTTCGTGAATGTTAAAATTTAATCTGGATGCTACGTGATCTCGTATTGTTCACCTGTTCAACAATGAAATGAATGTTGCATTGAGATCGTCAACAACAGAATGCATGTAAAGTATTTGTTTTTTCTTTCAGGTTACCATAACTGCAGAGGAGAGTGCAACTATATATTAGTTGTTGCATGATATTCAATGAGATAGGTGCTATCCTGATTCTTTTCGGACAAATACGATGACAAATACTCCAAAGAAGCATAGCGACGACAAACCGTTATCTGGTTTCGTAATAGCGCAGTTACCCAAATTCGAACTGCTCTTATACTATGCTGTTTGGATATCGCACGCGATCGGTGCATTCGTGGTTGTATTCAATATTACCAATAGACTGCGTCGTTCATTGGAAAGATGGCTTCCGCAGAGCGAGTATGTGCATTCACTATGAGAATTTATATTTGTTTTATCACTTCAACAAAGTTTCGCTTTTTTGAGAAGGAATATACTGCTTGATAGCAGTATGGTGCGGGAACGAAATTCTCCAGTCGGGGACCTCGAAAATGTCGTTGGCTCGAAAAAAGTCCGGAACGGGTCCTCGAAATTTCGCGATCCCCGCACCACACTACTTCTTACTACTATACTAGCGTTGAAACGCATGAAATTTGGCTTGGAAGAGAAGCTATCTGTCACTGCTCCGTGGACACCAACCGACTATCCTCTTCTGTCAATGTCCGACCACCATTTTTACGCACTTCCAATAAGTGACACATTCACATTCCAGTCGTTTTCTTTTAAAATGTATCAATTTTTTGAAATTCAAGTCTAATTGAATCATTGAAAGTGGGACTGTTCTCGAATCTTTGAAGTCTTAAAGCGAAACTGTGATCTATTTCAGTTACATGCCCGATTATCACATGGATACGACAGACCCGGAATGGTCGTTCTATCGGATTGCAATATTTGAGAGACTTATCGCCTTCGTCTTTCACTCTGGTAGATAATATTTAGGGTGTATTCTCTCAAATCGAACTTCACTTGCAACGAATTATGATCTCACTATGAAATTTTTAATCGCCATATCACCGCATCTAATCATCGTTACAAATTTTGATCAGTGTGAAATTAATTGTGTATTTCGAATATTCTGTCTCAAAACGACTTGAACTTTGTTACCCAACTGAATGAAGCAAATTTTCTGACTAAAGCATTTCAAACTCTCAGTGGAAATAGGATGAGGTGAATGGTTTCTTTCAGCTGTTTTCTACATCATTCCAAAGTTGTTCTCAAAACGAGCGACGCAATATATTATGATCGTATGTTGGCTTGGAGTCCACCTCTACCTTACTAGGTACGTGGAAAGATATGCACTCGAACTTGTTCGTACGGAGAGTATTCCAGAAGTTATTTCAACTATTTTTCATATGGAAGAAACAAAAGCATCCGAATTTTTCAAAATAATTCCAGCTGAATTTAAGGGGAATTGAAGAAAAAACCTTTTATTTAAAGAAAAAATGATGCGGTTCCAGAAGTGCTAAAAATTTGAAGGGAATTATTGAAGTTTTAATATGAAATGAACACTGAATCATCACTGACAAATGTCGAAAAATAACATTTTAGTGAGTCACTGTTCATTCGTACTGATAATTGTTATTTCAGTCTAAAATGTATGCTGACGTTCGCTGCTTTTGCTGTTTTCACGATAGTTATTTCACTTATCGTTCATACTGAATTGGTTGCATGGGTGATTTGCATAGCATTCATTATGGAAGCGCAATATTATGCACCGTTTTCAGTACCTCCTCGAATTTATTATCGTGAACACAATTTCTATCTGTATGGTGCAATCAAGGTGAGTGTCTCGATGCTGATCTGTAAAACAATTACAGTGGTTTTCGTTCAGTTCAATTTGATAAGATGGTGGTACATCAGTTTCCTTGAGGAACTCTATATAACCATAAAACGATGTTATCCTAATAAAATTAATGTTCATTAGGATCAACTTTTGATGGGGGAGGGGAATCATGCTGGCGGGAGTAACTCGTCAGAGAGGAACTGAACAAAAAATTTGTGGAATAACTCTTCATTGAGGTCTGTGGTGCTCATTGGGATAGCTCTTCATGAACACTGTTGAGAATTATGCACATAGGTGAGTAAAAATTCGCTAGTGCATTTTCCTCATATATCTTTTTTTGAGCAACGTTTAAGGTGCCTTTCTTGTAGGTTTTAGCCGTATTCGTTTGAACTGGACGTGAGCATAGGCTTACTGAAATGAGGCAATGACTCGTTTGAGTATACCAGAAGTTGTGTAGAGATTGAGATGTGCTTAAAGCAGACAGCTAACTAATTATCGCACACGGTGCGAATGAAGTGATAGGGATGCAACAAGCGATGTGCCATTTCAAAAACTTCATGAAGCAAAATGGAAAAAATATGCGAAAAGTTATCAGTGAGTTACTGCTAATCTGATTTCAGGTCATCAATTATTGTATCCATCTATCCAGGAATAAAATCAATTCAATGAAAGAATTGGATATAATTCGTTGTGCTCAGTACATTCTCTATCCGCCATACTCGACTTTATTAATTGTGCTCTACGATGATTTTGAGTCACAAATTAATCGAGTAGAAGCTGAACAACAAAAAAGTGAAATAATGCCGTTGCATTTAACGAAGTTAGTTTGTTAATAATTGCAAAAGGGTAAAAGATAACACTGATACGTAAAAAAAAGAGAAACATAAATTCGTAATGAGTTGTTCTTGTAAATAAATGAACAAATAACACTAATACGATTTTGAAATGAACCTCTCGAGTGTAATTGCTTGATATTTAGAGGAATGGTGTGGAAAGTGGTGCGGCTGATCTTTTGGTATTTCGCATTTGAATTTGTTTTGCATTTTATATATGTGTATTCAATCCTCAACTTACCATTCCCAATATTCAATTTACTCAACATTTATGAACGTGAGTTGATCATCTTAAGAATGCTGCTTTTCATTGCATTGCTTGTCTTTTCGATGCTTTGTGGAAAGGGTCATTGGAGAAGGTAATCAAGATACCACCTTATTTCGACTCCTCGTGCATGCTGATACAGTCGCCACGAGTTTGCAGAAACGTACATCCCTCTCTTCTATGTATCTTTATGTTGGAGCTAGTGTTCGGGGTTTGAGCCAACCCTCTCCTCGCAGCTACACTCAGAAGGTCCTCGCGAAGTCCTTTGTCGTAATAACTCGCCGGGAACCCCCGTAGGGGGCCATTCTCGGGAAATCCATCGCACCCGCGGGTCCCCCACGAGAGCCCTCGTAAGACGATGTTAAGAAAAACAATAGTAATTCATCGTATACAACTCCCAATGATTTATTTATCATAACAAATGTTGCATGTGAGTTTTATAAGCAGTGATTACTAAGCTTCGAAGCCAAAAATAAATTTTCGACCCCATCAAACAAATATAACAGCAATATTTAATAGCCGAAGCTGGAAACTGCATGATAAATAGCAGAAACGAAGCAAATTTCGGATCCGAAGCCATAGACGGAAGTTTGGGTGATGCGGAACTGGAGCTGGAGCCGAAATTTCTGAATTCATGAGCTTCAACTGGTCTACACAAGAATTTTTCAAATAGAATGAGCCCGAGCTAGAGCTGAAGCCGAACTTTCAGTGTTGCGCATACGGAGCTAGATCGCTTTTTTTCAAATATGAGATTCCATTGTCATACGTCTTAATTGAATCTATAATAGTAATGATGAAAAAAAGAGCAAAACAAATGTTGCACCAAATAATGATAATATTCTGATTTTGTAAACCGCACCATAAGCACAGGTCTGCCTCTCCAGTTCGCATTCTACCGCTCACCAATATTCATTCAATTGCACTGACTGATGCAAGCCGTAGGTCGCGATGAGACAATAATCAGGTTTTTTGTTCTCTTACGATGACTTTTAGCCCCCTCCAACGAAATATCTGAACGCTTTGTCACTACAACCCGCGGCTTGCTGCAATTTGCGTTGTCAATTTCGAAAAAAAAGCCACCAACCTTCGAATAAATTACATTTCCGAGGTACAAATTAAAGTATGGGGCCTCAAAACCCCGTCTTCCGCGGAAGATTCTGTTCAAGAAATCTCCCCCTCCAACCCGCGAGGGGGATGATTCATCAGAAGTCGTTACGGCCCTTCCCAATCCCAGCGGAGTCCCCTTTCCAACAGTAGTTGGAATATTTCTGCGACGTGTTAGCCCCAACATGTTTTCGAACAACTAGGTGGACGTTTGTTTTTCTATTGACATCCAGTTGATGAGCCCGGTACTCCATTCCTTCTAATCTCACATCCTCCTCAATTTCACTCGGCTTTATAAAGATTATCAGTGCAGTTCTTTATAAGTTCATCGATTTCCTATGGCTTCTTACTATTGACGATACAATTCCCGTTCAGTTTGTCACTGCTGCTTGTGTAAGTGCAGTTTTTGGAATAGGCAGTGACATGAATGATTTGGATTATTTGTTTGAGTTAGATGCAGCATTTTGAGTCAAAAATGGCTTGTAGTAACTTTACAAATTCAGTGGCAGCAACCGCTTATGTGAATGGACAATTATTCTATTGGAAATATGTGCTTATCTTTGGAATACCTTCGTGGTTTGCACTTTTCGATGGAATGAAGCCTCCAGATCCACCGATTTGTATTGCTCGAGTCAGTCGATACTCACGAATGTGGCGTTACTTTGATCGTGGTCTCTATCAGTTTCTGAAATTACAGGTTGTCATTCGTGATGTGTTTATTTCATGAAAACAAATGCAACATTTTACTAATGTAAGCTGTGATCGAGAACAGCTTCAGTGCTTCAATCCAAATGCATAGTTCAGGTTTATTTGCCATTAGTGGGCGATATAAAGGGAACGTTCGGATCATGGCGTAGATTCGGTGCAATGGTCGGTGCATTTTTGTTTGTGCTAGCGTGGCACGGCGCTACAAAGAGTTGCATTTTGTGGGTGACATTGAGTGCAAGTGAATTAATTATTGAACGAATTGGTTATATGATTGCATGCACCTCACTATGGTGTCGATTATCAATCGTCATCGGTAAACGTAATAAACGACGGCTTATTGCTTTTGCTATGATCGCTACAGTTATACCAGGTATCTTTTGATTGCTCTAGCTAATAAGCGAAGTGGTTCATGAATGTACTGATTATGACTCATGAAATTTATACATCCCATATCTATTTGAATGAATCTAATTTCTACTAGTAAATTCTATTGCAGGTGTTTTTGGTGTTTTCTTCTTTCTGGGTCAAGATGGATTCGGTGAAATGATATTTGAGAAACTTCTTATTCAAGGCTTCTTTGATGTGATATCTCTTGATATTGCCATACGTGATGGGTAAGTATATGAGAATATGTTATTTCTCAGTTATCAACTGTTAATTCTGCTGATTGTGAGCAATGATCAATTTCGACTGCGCTGATACGATTCTTCGGAGCAATGTAATCAAAATCAGAATCACTTGATCCGTGATCAGTTTATATCAATTAATTTTCAATATTTTTAGCGGTGAATATTGTCAATGTAGACAACATTGTACTGAATTTAACATTTCAGATTGGCAACAGCTGGATTTGTATTCATACACTTTATTTTGCTTGGTTATTGCTTCAATAACGTTTGCTTGCAACTCGATGAAAGCATCACTCGAGAGAAGCCAATTGATCGTCCCCAGAAAAAAACCGATTAATATAATCAATCAACATTAAAATTCAACATTTCCACTTTCCAAAGCTATCCTTCAATAATTCATATTGATATTCTTTATAGGTGAACAGTCTCCTCAAGCAACCGTATATTTAATAACCTTCATTTATAATAAAAGATATTCATTAAAACTTCATTCAATGTATTGCATGATCTCAGTTTATGAATCCATTATCAATGGCCTAAACCTAGCAAAGTTGTTCGTTCTTTCAAAATGTTACTTCCAGTGAAAATCAAGACCTTGTTTCGCCAATTTTCGGGACTCGATTTCCAGAGGGAGTGTCTGATGAAGTGTTCGGGATTCGGACCAGTCACACCCCCGCTGATTCATCATAACTCTATGAACATTGTAGAGAGAGTAAAAAAAGAAAAAATTCTCTTCATCTGCGGGCTACATGATTCATCGGAAATTATCATGCCCTCGCTCCTTCTCCCCCTTCCCCCCTCCCTCAAATCCAGTTCTGAATATCAGTTTACTCCCAAGAGACGGCTCTGGCAACAGAAGCCAAAATGCATTCACGCTGAAGTCCGTCTGAGCTGTTTCACAAAACCGATTTTCTTGCGTTTGACCGAGACAGATTCGTTTATCCTTTCTATAAACGAATCACTTTGTCTCTGAAGGAAAGCAAAATCTCTCAAGATCACATAGAGTCCTCTGATAGTAGAGAATCTGTCCTATTCGCTTGTACCAAGAAACTATTATGTTACTGACAAGAATGAGGAACATTGTAGCTTAAATACGGAGCTCATAATATTTCTATTGTACCTGATTTCAAATCTATTTTCCGAGTCAGCACCGTAATGCGACTGGTGAACGGAGGAACCTATGTTCTGGAGTAATATAGCTAGAAGTAGTACGTCTACATTTCCGAGTGACTCCAGACACATTACCTTCGCAGTGAATTATGTCCATTACTATGTCCATTGCGAGAATGGAATTATAAACAAATCATACATTGCTGATCCTGTTCTAAGAATGATTCTATTTTTACCGAAATTGATCTTAACCTAAAATTGATTGTATATACCAAAACTACATATGTACCAGTGATTCTCACGCTCAGGAGCTCCACTACCCTCTTAGATGGTCTGGCAGGTCGTCTTGATTACCCCCCCCCCCCCTGCTACAAGTACTTAATATTTTCGCATGCTTAAGTATCTCATTCATAAATATGAAAACAATAATTTTCAATCTAGAATCCCACAACACATCCGCCACAGCGTAATATATGTTCGTCACGAATTAGATACCCGTAACACAATTGAGCAATTACTTCTACAGTTACGATTACTTCTACAGCAATTACTTCTACAGTTCTCTACACAGTTACGATTCTGTCTCACTCATTTAACACCACTAAACCATGCCTAGCAATGTCTCCCTTCATTAGGCCTGGCGCGACAGCATCAAAACACGGTAATGAACAACAAGAGGATGAACACGGTGATGAAAGCACGAAAACGCAAAATAATCACATAAACAGCAACAACAGCAACAGGACAATCAAACGAATGTTCACATAAAAACGAATAAGTTCTGAATAAGTTTCTGAAAGAATAATAAGTTTCATATCATTGAACACTGCACCAGAATATCTATCACTGTATTGCCATCTTTTCTCAACGAGTTGGATACAAAGTATGATTTATTAGTAATTAACAACATATAGGAACAAAATTCGAAATATTCATAAATGAATTAAAGAATAAAAGAATGAAGCACACAGAAAAGTGGTCACTGACCATATATGAATTTTATTCCCCGTCCCTAATTTCAAATAGACATGAAAATAAATAATGAAAAGTGTAATAGGAATTCAAACGGGTAACAGAAATTTGTGGATACCGTAGAAAGTGGTTGATAAATAGTGATCATGATAGTATCATAAGCATGGGACATCACTTGACACTTTTTGACGCAGTGCATTTAAAAGCCTCTTGCAAAATTCCGTTGTATTGAGAACGCATCGCTGTGAAAAGTTTTGATCGCTGATAAGCTATCTGAGAGTACATTACCAAAAGTAAGCCTTAATTTGCCTTTGCTGGAGTCTACAGCATGAAGATGATCTATTCTCAGTAATGATATCTATTCTCAGAAATGATATCGTTTTGGTAAGATGCTCTTTATTGGTATCATCATCAGCTTGGACCAAGAAGAAACGCATGTGAAAGGATGATTGATACAGTGGAGACGTTCAACATATTTCATCTCTAATTGTAGGTATTTGAATCGCTCTGTTGAGCAAATCGCTTTCTAGCAATAAGACACTTAAGGAAAACATTAACAAAACCTCTGAATAAATAATATAAAGTATCCTTGCATGCATATATCAACAATATGCGAACAGTGAGCGAATTCGTCCCATAACATATATACTTCTTTGAAACTGCAAAATCTGGAGAATCTGATGGTTAAGAGAAAAAGACATGTTGCCGTGCAAACCTGAGAGTAGATTAAAAATGGTGATCATGAAATTGCTAATTCCTCTTGTGCGTTGATTAGTGCACATGCAATGTATAGGAATGAACAGCTCAGATATATGAGGTGGCATCAAAAAATTATCAATACTTATTAAAGATAGCAAAATCGCCCGACATCATAGATATTTTCTGAAACTGCAGAACCTGATGAATTCGATGGTGTGAAAAACTTACAAGGTTTCTGGGCAAATCTGAGGACAGCGCTAGTTTGAATATGGTGACTCTATTAATGATAATGTAATGTATAGATTGATCAGTATGGATTCAGTGTCCTGAAATGAACGCTGCTTAGCAAGTGAGATGTCTTCAGAAAATCAGCTATTTCTCTGAATGTGAACAAAAGTGGTAAACTAGGAGGTCATTAAACTTAAGGGAATGAGGAAAGACGCGAGATTTGCAATAGGCTTCACTGAGAATGATATTGAGGTATTGATCAAACTTTAAATCATGTCAATCAAAATATCATTGGATCTCATAAGTTACGAGTCGTGTATATGTTGTGTATATGTTGCCGGGTGATTCTGTATATTACAAGTAGTATCAACGATTTTCTGAAGAGATCTCACGTAGCTGAGTGGCTCATTTCAATATACTATATCTGTGTTGATTAATGTACACAAGAGGGTAGTAATGTCAGGATCACCATATTCAAGCTAACGGTGAATGCTATCCAGCACGGATTCATTTCAGTTGGTATTAGCGTGCATTTGACTTCTACTGCGCAACAGGTCAATACTCTTCAGTTTGGTTTCATTTCAATGAGTATAACTTTGCAAATGACCTATTCTTCACTTCAGGTGAATTGATTATATTCGTACTACGAATCTAAACTATACCCATTTGTTACTTAGTGTTTATCATTGGTTTGTTTCCCGTTGCATGCATCACAATTAGCTGCGAGCATGTTTGTTCACTCAAATTGAATTACTTCCTATTGAAATTATTCTGCCTGTTCGAGAAAGCAGTTGTTAATGTGCGGAGAGAATTGTGGCACACATGTAATGGCTGACGCAAGTTCTGCGTGTGTTAGACCACACCCACTTTCTCCTTGACCTAAACTGTTGTAAGATTATCTTCTATCAGTTTGAAATGGTGAGGATCAAAGTTTGCTACCACTAAACATTCCAATTCCGTTGGCATTTTTGCGAGTTACTGAACACCAGACATCTCTTGTTGATTCGGATGAATCTTCGCCGAACTCCTTTACAGCGCAGTTTAAACATTCAACGTCATAATGGCGGTGTGGGTAAAAGGAGCCAAATTGCACTTTC